>JARQOC010000002.1:629983655-630099405 GCA_033576535.1 Allobates femoralis | reverse complement strand
CTGAGGACTCCTCTCAGATTGTAATATTTTTTTGTCTACTGGCTAACACGGTACAAACATTTTTTACCTTTTCCAGATTCTTACCAACTTTGAAGTCAAACCCGAGAATCCAGAATGTTTGGTGAAACCTATGACCAGAACACTTCTAGTTCCAGACAAAGAAATCAACTTACAGTTTCTGGAGAGATAGTTTCATGTGTCTTCTCATCATTCGTGTATGGCAGTTCTTTGAGAAATTGGGATTTCATACTTTTCTGAAAGTTCTCAAGAACGTTTGCAGTTTTCCAAGTTAAATGGTCATCAGGGGGTCTGAAGGCAGAAGATCCAGCATTAACAGTGTTATAGAAATACATATAGACTTTTTGTTAGTGGCCATAACAGAGCGAAGACCTTAGTGATGTGCGAGAGGCTTAGGACATCTTTGCACGCTTATCGCTGTTAATATAAAACATTCCACGCTGCCTGTAATTCAGCTATTGTAAATCGGATTTTATAGGAAATGGTTTGTACAGACGTAACATTAACATTTATTATATATTTATTTATCTTTTTATAGACATTAATGTAATGTCAGTGTCTTAAGCACAGTTCTACATGTTTTGTACATATTTTTGAGAAAAATACAGTAATTTCAGGTCAGTTTTTTAAAGAAAATATTTTTATATATTTATTATATAACATACAAATAAATATTTCTTATATATATCTGACGTTTGTGCTTGATACTCTGCCCGTGGAGGCTGGGAAGAAACATTTTTAAACACTTGAAGGGAACTTTAAGACAATTTTGATATTTACTGAGATCCAGCAGAAGAATCCAACACTTTTGCAAAAATGAGTTTTACAAGGCTTCACCTAAAGTTAGAATGCTTGGAAAAATTATCCGCTAAAGTATGCAACACGACTTAAATATGTTTGTGAGAGCCTGAAATATCATTAAGGCCAAGGTCAGATGACCATACGACATGGATGATGCTCAAATTGTAATGCACAAAGTGGCAGTGTCCCCTGACCTGAGCATGACTACCTAGTGAATTACTGTGCAGCGATTATGGTCGGGTGAGGGGAGCTGCCAGCCACTCCTTGTTTTACAATGCGAGCGTTGTCCGTGTTGTATGTCATATGACTCCGGCTTGATATATCCACAAACTAAGGCCCAGATTAATTAAGAACAGTGATTATCCCACTTTGTCTTCATGAGTGGACATTGCGAAGTCCAACAATCCTGAGTCATTTGCGAACTCCTAATGAATCAGTATCTTCTCACAAGAAATGTGCATCTCAATATGCCTCGATGCAAATATTACTCCAGTCAGTGACTAAAGTAAGATTTGTGATGTACGAAAAGCAGCAGCTTGCCATGAATTAGATGAGCTATAGCATCATGCTTCGGTCGTGCCATCGTTCTACCCCAGCTCTACCCAGCTTGGTGTAATTGGTGTAAAAATTCCAAAACGTTTCCAAAGCTTTCTAGAATAGCTTTCTGGTGAAAAAGCCTTGATGAATCAGGGATATAGTACTTAAATTCAGTATTTAATCAGTTTATTAGAGGATCTCTATTTATTGCAAGAGTTCCCTGATGACAGGATGATCACGGGTTATTCCAGTGTTGGGCTCTAACAGAATAATCGACTGGCAGAATAAACCATTGGAGAATCCAGCAGAATGTGTTCAGTTCCCGTACAGATCACCACAATCAAAGAATTACACATTTCCAAACAAAATAATGGACGGTTAGTGTAAGGCATGGGTATGTGTTCTCTAAAGTGCTATATTAGAGTGCTAAACTAACACCTTAAAATATATTTGAGAGAATTTTCAGCAAAGCTGACATGAACATCAAATATATACTTACCTTACATTGTCCGTCATCCACTTCCGTCGGTATGAGGCCGAATCCCACAATTCGTCAACTGGAAGTACGCTGGAAGCCATATTGGAGCACCCAAGTTATGGGTATTCCAATATGGCACCCGCTGGTGGTATCAGCCCCTTGCACAGTACCACCAGTGGGACATCCGCTGGAACCCTTCACCAGACCCCTGGCTGGACCCCAGCTGCACACCTGCGTAACCAATGCCCCAACACACATATACATACACATGCATATACACACATACATGTACATACATACCCATGCACTCACATACATATATGCATGCATACACATAGATACACACAGAATAATGTCCTCACAGAAACATACACACATTATAATGTCCCCACACACATATACACACGCACATGCACACACGCAGTTACGGACATACACACACATATGCACATACATATGCACGCACAAACACACACGCAAGCATGCACATACACACACACACACACGTACATACACACAAACAAGCACATACATACAAACACACATATACACACAAACACACATGCAGATACACACATACGCACACATATATGCATGCGCATGCACATACATGCACACACATACACACACACACGCACATACACACAAATATGCACATAAAAACAAACACGGACATCCACACAAACACGCATACACACACATGCACATATACATGCACGTACTCACATAGCGAAAAACACTAAAGGTACCTTTACACGCCGCTACAGAAGGTTGGAAACAACCGGGTGTCGGAGACAAATGTATCTTGCACCGTCAAATCAACCCGAGGTAGCGGCGTGTAAACTAGGTTGTTGCCAGCGTAACTTTCGGCACCTGTTTCAGAGCAGTGCTCTAAAACAGGTTGGTTTCAACCCGATGGTAGCGGCGTCTAAATAAGGTAGGGTAAGGTTTTTTCGCCACCTAGTTAACTCCCTGGGGCGTGACACAGCCTCCGGGATACCGCGCCCCATCAGCGATCATTGGTGGAAGCTCCTGCGTTACGATTGGTTGTCGCTGCATAGGGCGGCATATTTAAGGAGCTGACCAGTCACACTACACAATTGCAATAGCATCATGTATTAGCCAGCCTTTCTGCGCTGGCTGGCCAATCATGATACTATTGCTTTGTCCAATCATCGTACGAGCGTCTCGTAATCCACAATTCTGGCACACCTATGTGTTGTCCCTGCTGCCCCAGGTCCTCCCATATTACCTTCTGTAGCAGCTTGTAAATGAGGGAAGGTGCTCTACAGAAGGTAACTTGTGGCACCCGGCGGTGCCTCCAGGGACAGATTAAACCTTCTGTAGAGCACCTTGTAGCGGCGTGTAAAGCCGGTATCGGGTACCGTTTGCAACCGTTGGAACGTGCTCGTGCACCTGAGACACCCGGTTGTTTCCAATCTTCTGTAGCGGCGTGTAAAGGTACCTTAAGACACTCATTCTATCAGTGTGCATAGGTACAAAGCCAAACAACAACTGTAGCACCAAAAAAGAGAAGCTGCACTCTGCTCCAACCACAAAAACACATAGAATTATTTCAGTTAAGCAAGAATACAAAAATTGAGACACTTAGCTTGAAAAATATGGCCATATCGTGAAACCACCCAGTCTCCACGTCGGGGCGTGTGTCTTGGACTGGGTCCCTAACCTTCAATTTCTGCCTCTATCTGGGTTAAAACCTCCTTTTTTATGGGCAAGTTAGAAAAGTGCTAACAGAGAACAATTGCATCACGGGTCTACAGGGCGGGGGAAGGGTACGCAACAATGGGTGTGAACCCACATTATAAACAAGAGAAAAACACTGCGACATTCATTCTATCAGTGTGCACAGGTGCAAAGCCAAAAAACAATTGTAGCACCAGAAAGGAAAAGCTGCACTCTGCTCCGACCACAAAAACACACAGAATTATTTCAGTTAAGCAAGAATACAAAAATTGAGACACTTAGCTTTAAAAAAATGGCTGTATCGTTAAACCACCCAGTTGCCACGTTGAGGTGTGTCTCATGAACTGGATCCCTAACCTTCAATTTCTGTCTCTATCTGGGTTAAAACCTCCTTTTTTATTGCTAGCAAAGGTAACACCTAGCAGTGGGTGTTATCAGCCAGTAGCTTCTTGGTTTATCTGTGCTGGCAATAAAAAATACAGCTAAGACACATATATTTTTTACCATGAAAGTAATCACTTTATTTAAAAAAAAAAAACACAAAAACAGGTTTTTACACAAACATACATTTATTTACATACATTGGGAGAGAGCACGATGGGGGGAGGAGACCCAGGGGGTGACAGCCCCCATCATGATGTCACCGCCCTCCCAATGTCATAGTGATGCAGGGTATTCTCATCAGGCAACACACACACAACACCAACACCTCCAGGCCAGAAGGGGAGACCAAGCCCGAGTTCAGGGTGAGCTCCCCTATATATTCTGGTCTGGTAGGAGGAAGTTAGTTCAGTTCTTAGGAGGACTGTGAAGAAGACCTGGGTGTAAAAGAGCTGTGCTAAGCTCATCCCAAGGTCCGCTGACAAACTCCAGGACTAAGGCTAGGTTCTGAGGAAAGGAGGAAGAACACACCTGGGAGGCTGAGCAACTCTGTGCTCACCCCAAAGAAAAGGCGCATAGAACGGATTCCGGAGTCCGAGACTGTGCAGGGTCACACATCCCGGCAGTCAATAGCGGACGGTGGGGGTTCCAGATTCACAGCCACACTAATCAGAGACACAGCAACGTATAGATTCCAGCAACAGTGACACCCGGGAACAGGGTATAAATAAAGGACTCAAGTTGCCTGTCATACTGGCACCTCACAGGACAAGACAGGGCCGGCAGCCAAGCTTAAACAGGAGCAGGAGCTGGCAAGTGCAGTAAGAGAGCCAAAGACCCGTTCGGGTGAGAATTACCCTAAGTTGCTCTCAAGACTTTGTGGACAGCTTTTACCATCTACTCCAGTAAAGGGCTGAGAAAACTACAAACCGTGAGCCTATTCCTTGTGCCCATCACCCTTCATCCCACACATAGACTATTTACACCTGCCCTGGGGACACTCATCCCTACCCGAGAAGGGTTTACCATCCACGCTGCCCTAAGTCACTGTCACCAGCAGGAATACGGCAGCGGTGGTCCCACTAACCACATACCCGGCTGGTGTCGGCAAAATCCCTGTAAATAACCCTTTCCTTTTTGGGACTGAGCCCTGGCCACGGGACTGGGTCACAAATACAGTGATATCCCAGAGAGACAGTACCGGTCCGAGTTCCCCATGGCCTGGGGGTGCCTCACGCTTGTGAATGCTCATGGCCAACATTTCAATGTTTCAGTGCTTTTTTTCACAACTTGCTGTTCTCTAACGAGGAGCTTAATGACAAAATTCACAACAGGTGTTTGATTCATGAATCACTCCATACATTTTGTAGCTCAATTACAATTGGTATTTTAACAGTCCTCTTTATTATGCTATTCACATTTTAACATCAAGAGACCAACACAACACCTGACAATTGATGAACAGTACCTCACCACTGTGGGGCTTCAAGTAGGATGTTCTCAGATGGAAGAGGCCACTGAGCTTAGAGAGTCACAGAGTGTTACCAGCAGGTTGTAACAGAGACACAGAGAGACTGAAAGAGTCACAGAAAGGCAGAGAAGTGAAGGTTCTTTGGCCACATCCCAAAGTAATGACCGCTTCACTGTAAACAATGCCCTGTGTAACCAGGTGATGAATGCCACACAGAAAGGTGAGAGGCACCCAAGTGCTATGTCAGACCACACTTAACCATTTACATCAGGGGGGTCTCCATGTTAGGCAACCTACAAGGAAACCTAACCACACTACCATGTGGCCAGGGAGCATCTACACCTGAATGAGGGACCAGTGTACCTCATTGCTGTTCATTGATGAAAGTTGATAAACGCTAAATATATACGATGGGTGCCAACTATGTTGAAGATGTCAAGGAGAGCGCTATGCACATGAGCCACTTTTGTCACCAGATCAGTCTTTGGTGGTTGTGGTGTTACAGTGTGGACAGATGTGTCTAGTCAATACAGAACTGTCCTACACTTTGTGAATGGTAGAGTGACAAGCCTTTACTACTTCAGTACCATCATTGAACCAGTCATTGGCCCCTGCATGAATAATTCAGGCCTAATTTCATCTACATGGATGACAATGCTCCAGCTCATCGAGTTTGCATCATTAAGATTGGGGAGGCTCCAATGGAGCGACCTGCTCTTTCTCCAGATCTGAATCCCATAGAAAACTTATGCTATCAGCTGAGTTGCTGTGTAGAGGCTAGTAACTCTGTTCCCGAGAACCTTAATGACCTGAGGGTCGCCCTTCAAGAAGAGTGGGATGCCGCCTAAGTAGACAATAACTCGACTTGTGAAGACCATTTGATTTTGTTGTCAGGGCGTAATTGTTGCTCAGGGCCACATGACAAGTTATTGAGGCATTGACATTTTTGTTGGGATATCATCATATACCACCAGCGTTACTGAAATTAATGGATTTAAAAATGAATACATCTGACATATAAAACTACTACATCTAATATTTTACTCACTTTTGTTGCCAGCAGTTTACACATTAATGGCTTTGTGTTGAGTTATTTAGAGGGCACCGAATTTACACTGTTTTACAAGCTATACACCGACTACTTTACATTGTATCAAAGTGTCATATCTTCAGTGATGTCCCCAAAAAAATATAATAAAATATTTACAAAAATGTGAGTCTACTCACTATTCTGATATACAGTATAAGGAGGTACCTTCACAGGATACAAGCTATGATGAAGTATTGACCATTCTAACCATGTAAGCTTTCTATGCTCTTGTGTTGTAGGATATGTCTTTATGCTTTTGTACAATGAAGGTTCAAGTTTTTACCACCTGGAGTGTG
Organism: Allobates femoralis; assembly: GCA_033576535.1. NCBI lineage: Eukaryota > Metazoa > Chordata > Amphibia > Anura > Aromobatidae > Allobates > Allobates femoralis. The sequence goes on along the minus strand of JARQOC010000002.1, from coordinate 630,092,629 downwards.
CCGGATTTCTCTTGAACTTTGTAAATGAATGACGCACACAGAAATGATTCACACCTCGTATTACCCCAGGTATTATCCTGTCAAGTACCACGCCTTCTCACCTAATATCTGACGTTTTCACTGATCTACATTTTTTTTCTTTGTTTTGGGGCACAAAGCCACAAATTTCTTGTGAACTAATGTGTAATAATGGGAAAAGCCCTTGTGTAACACAATTCCACAGACATTGCCGTACAATGCTTTATATGGTAACATTGTGGGATGATAAATGGGGGCTATAGTTTTACACAATGTTATACACTAGTTCAGGGGTCTCAAAGTCCAGGCCTCGAGGGCCGCACACAGTGCAGGTTTTCATGTTTTCCATAGCATTTGACAGTTGCCAATCAAATGACCAACTGTCAAATTCTAAGGAAATCCTGAAAACCTGGACTGTGTGCGGCCCTCGAGGCCTGGAGTTTGAGACCCCTGCACTAGTTCATACGATTTCTTTTTCTTTGCTCTCTACTTAGAAGTAACTGTAGTATATTTTAATATCACTCCATGCTATACTGGCAGTGATCCAGAAAACTGAGTCCGTAAGTGCAGTCCCCACAAGAAGCGTCGTACATCCCACCTCTTAGGATTTTCGTTATTATGCTATGATGAATGGGATATTGGGGTTTAGACGCAGTCACACCCACATTCCAAGGTTTTGAGTAAAGATAGGCATTAATAAAACATTAAATCCTATTGATCTGTTGCATTCTACATGCTTTAATGAGGTGTGTTTGTTTTTTCTGTAAACTGATTCTCCAATAAAAATGGTTTATGGCTTCCGGTTCCGGTGCCTCCATGATCGGACGTGTGTGACAGCGCTCCGGAGCCCGCCGTACCCGACCGACATAATCTCCGAGCCCCGGAGCAATTTACCACCTCCACAAGATGAGCGGGAGCAGAGGAGGGTCTAAGGCCACCATGGATCGATTTGTCACCAGGAGCAGTGACGGGGAAACAAGCGGCGCGACCATCGCGCCTGGAGGAGGAGAAGGCGCGAAAACCATAATGGAAGACACCACAAAGTGTGCGGGGCCCCCGTCACAGACACAGAGGGAGACAGAGCCGGAGAGCGCAATACAGCCCAGTGACCCCACTCAGGTGACGCCATGCACCCACAAACAAACACCCACGCCACAGCACCAGTACACTGGGGTGATAGAGGAGGGAGTCAGAGTCATGGACAGCCAGGGGACACTGAATCATCTTCCCCCACTCTTTGACTACAAGACCTTAGCCAGGGAGCTAGCCCAGTATCTGGCAGAGGAGTTCAAACAATCAATTGCAGAATTAGTGGCTACATCAACCCAGGAGCTTACTTCCAAGCTGGGTCAACATGACCTGCAGCTCCAGGAGGCAGAGGCTAGAATCTCCACTGCAGAGGACAGAGTGGCAGATCTGGAGCGTCAGGTCCTGGCTCTACAAAAACAGTCTTCCTTCACCCTGAATAAATTGGACGATATTGAAATTAGGGCACGCAGGAACAATTTAAAAATTGTGGGTCTCCCTGAATCTATATCCATAAATCAACTGGAAGAGGTTTTTGAAGTCGAACTGCCTAAGGCTCTGGGGCTATCGCATAGATGTAAGACAGAGCGCACCCATAGGATTGGCCCCCCCAGAGAGCCCCCCCGGGAAGATAGCAATAACAGATCCTCACAAGATAGGGAAATGAACAAACCGCGACACGCCATCGCTAAATATTTAAACCATAGAGACAAGGAGGAAATCCTGAGGGCTTATAAAGCCAAGAGACGTCCCCTGATGTTAATGGGTCATAGAGCTCTGATTTTTGCGGACTATTCAATTGAGGTAACTAGGCGCAGAAGAGCCTTTAGCGAGGTATGCACCATCTTGTTCAAAAAAAATACGCGCTTCCAGCTGAACTATCCAGCAACCCTAAGATTCCGCTCAATAGAAGGCTCCATGCTATCCTTCACAGACCCTGAAGAGGCGATGACAGTGCTCAGGAGAAATAACAGCAAATCACCAAATAGAGACACCACACTCCCTGGCAGCCCAAGACGACCTAATGAGGCTACTGCTCAAACCACCGACACTGTTTCTGACCGCATGCAAGATCAGGACTCTGTGAGATCATACAGATTGCGGTCAGACACCATACTAGAGGAAGGTTCAACAAAGGCTGCGACTCCGAGACAGCAAAGACTAACAACGTCAAGATGGAACAAGAAGAAGGCTAACCAAGCTGACTGAGTGCAGGGGGGAGGGGATGAGGGAAGAGAGAAGGGAAAAAAAGAAAAAAGAAAGGGGGGAAATGGTACAACTAATGCAGTGTCGTGAAACGTGGGGACTCGACCCTCTCTCGCCGTTGCTCTCTTCTTGCTCAATTTGGTGATTTATCCTCAACAAAAAAGTGAGGAAATATTTTTATTATTTTTTTTTTGTGAGCAGACGTTTAACTTTTAGCCTAAGTAAGAGCAAGCGCGGGGGGATTGAGTGTAAGGCGAAAAGGACTTATTTTGCTCATAATTGTTTTCTCCATGTTTACTTAGGGGCTCGGGAGTGTAAAATACTCATTTAATGTTTTACTGTTTATAGTTGTTTGAGAGTTGGGGCGGACATGGGAAGAAGATACCCCATGCTAAGGAGGAAAAAAGAGAAGTCTTTAGGCAACGCCATGGGAAGGGGAGGGGTCACTTCAAGGGAGGGAAAGAGTTTGGGGTGGGGTGAGAGAATTATTTTTGTCCTGTTGCACACTCCTATTTGGCCACCATACTTAAACGATCAGTCACTGCGTCTATGCGGCCGCTCTCAGTTTAGTGACCACAGTCGACCAAAATTACATTACTGTCGGATGGACCTGGATTTAGTCTTTGGAGATGGTTAGGTGGGTCTCGTGGAATGTTAAGGGACTGCGCTCCCCAGCTAAGCGTATGATGGTTCTTAGACACCTTAAACGCCTACATGTGGATGTGGCTATGCTCCAGGAGACCCACCTGACGTCCGGGGAATTTTTTAGGCTCAAAAAGATGTGGGTGGGGGAGATTTATGGCTCCAGCGCAGTCAACAGAAAAGCGGGGGTTCTGATCCTGATAAATAAATCGTTAGCACATACGGTACTATCCCAGGACACTGACCAGGAGGGCAGACTGATACACATGGTTATTCAGCTTCAAAAAGACACCTTTAGTATATACAATCTTTATGCTCCCAATGTGGCCCAGAAATCCTTCCTACAGCAAATACAAAATCAATTTTTGACAGATCAGGAGGGCATTAGATTGGCAGGAGGTGACTTCAACATGGTTTTAAATGATGACGAAGATAGAAGACACAGTGATCCCATGATACCTACTGCCCGACGAGATATGACCCAACCCAAAGTGAGCCTCTTAGAAGACTTCTTCAACAATTGCAATATGACTGACGCTTGGAGAACACTTCACCCTTTAGACAGAGAATATACCCACTACTCACACGCACATAGATCTTGGTCGAGACTGGACATGTTCTTTACCTCATCCCTATTATTTCAGAGAGTAGTGGATGTCAGGGTGGAGGACATGGTTATATCCGACCACAGTCCTTTGGTCATGGACACAAGGGACACTTTTCAAAAGGGGTCTGATTTTCTCTGGAGATTTCCTGACACTCTGGTCCGAGAAGACAACTTTGTTAATTGCCTTGGGGAATGGTGGTCGGATTTTGCTTTCCATAATATTGAACATCGCTCGGACCCGGGTTTATACTGGGAAACTGCTAAAACTGTCTTACGAGGTCATGTCATGGCGTTTAGCATGAGGCTGAAGAAGAGGGTTAAGGATCAATATATAAAAGCCAGCGCAGCGGTAAGGAGGGCCTACTCTCTCTACAAACAGTCAATGACGGATTCAGACAAGGAGATTTGGCTGACAGCTAAAAAAGATTTTGATGTATGGGCTGGAAAACGAGAGGATATGTATAGAAGCAGATTAGAACTGGAGCTGCATAGATTTGGAGATAAAGCGGGCAGACTATTGGTGCGACTGGCAAAGGGAAGGAGAATCTCTAACCCTATTGGGAAAATAAAAGATAAACACGGCAATATATGGTCAGATCCAAGGGACATTGTGCAGGCACTGGGGAAATACTATGCCTCACTCTACAAAGAGGAGGGTGCTGAGGGGGGGGGAGGAAGAGACGTGACTCTCTTCGGTCAACTTGCCCAAAATAACTGAGGAAGATATACAATTCCAGAACAGCCCCATATCAGTAGAGGAAATTGAATTGGCAATCAAACTACTTAACCCAGGAAAAAGGCCCGGCCCAGATGGCTTTAATGGGGCGTTCTTTAAAGCTTTAAAAGACCAAATTTCTCCTGTACTAAAAGACCTATTTAATGCTTTCCTCAACGGCACTCCGATTCCAGATAGAATGAACATGGCCCACATAAAATTAATCCCCAAACCTGACAAACCACCTACTGATCCGGCGAGCTATAGACCTATATCGCTCATTAACCAAGACCTCAAACTCCTTTCAAAAATATTAGCCGATAGACTTGCGCAAATACTCCCTAAAATTATCTTACCACATCAGGCAGGATTTATTAAAGGGCGGTCTACGGTTACCAACATTAGAAAAGCGATGCTCCTTTTGGACGTGGTGGGCAGGCGAGCGGGGGAGGGGGACGAAGATCCGGCCATGATCACCTTGGATGCTGAAAAAGCATTTGATAATGTGAGGTGGTCGTGGCTGGATCGAGTCCTAGACAACATTGAGTTGAGCGGTCCTTTTTTGCCGGTTCATAGGTTCCTTGTATGCCAATCCTAAGGCATGTATAAGCCTCCCAGGATTTCTCTCGGACTCCTTTGGTCTAGAGAAAGGAACGAGACAGGGGTGCCCCCTGTCCCCCTCCTGTTTAATCTAGCGATAGAACCCTTAGCAATTTATTTAGAATCACAAGACCATTATGATGGTTTGAAAGTGGGGACTAAAGAGATAAAATTGTCATTATTTGCGGACGATATCATTTTGTATGTTCGTAACCCAAAGAGAGACCTCCCTTCCATTTTGAATGATATTGATAGACTGGGCAGTATGTCAGGGTTCCGTCTAAACAAGGACAAGAGCGAAATACTCTTTATGGGCAAAAACAAATGTGGCTATAAACAAAAATCACTTCTTGGGCTAAAGGTAGCTAAGGATAGTATTAAATACCTAGGGATTTTCCTAGCTAGAACGCCTGGTCAGATATATAGACTTAACTTCACATCGGTTATATCTAAAATTGAAAGGGAGCTGGCTGGGTGGGAGAATTTACCCCTATCTTTGATGGGCCGCTGTCATCTCATCAAGATGATAAGCTTTTCAAGACTACTTTATCCCCTCCAGACGATTCCTCTGTTGCTGAAGCATGTGGATGTTAATAGGATAAACCGAGCTTTCTCGAAATTCCTCTGGAGGGGAAAAAGACCCAGGATAGCCCTAAACACTCTTATGAGGCTGAGGAGAGAGGGTGGGATCCAGCTACCAGATGTTAGGGGGTATAATTTAGCATGTCTATCGCGCCATGTTCTTGATTGGGTTAAGCATACTAACAACTTTTCTGACATTGAGGTGGAAGGCGAGTTGACAAGACCATGGAGATTATCCGCGCTACTCCACTCCCCACTTTCATTGTTGCCGGCCCATATCAAAAACACCACCATTTGTAGAGACACGATAATGACCTGGAAAAGTGTTAGAAAAAAAATGAAGCTTTCTTGGCAGATTTCCAGGGGTCTCGACCTATGGGCCTCTCCGGCCTTCACACTTGGTTACGAGAACCCCCTTTTTGGAACCTGGAGATCAAAAGGAGTCCTCACATTGGGGGATCTTATGCACAGGGGGGAAAAGAGGTGGTTGACGTGTTAGGAAGCACTTACAAAATATAAGCTACCTGCGTCACATGTTTTACAGTACCAACAAATTCGCCACTCTCTCATGATATTTCGGGAGAGTTAACTCATTCTCTTTGGGATGATATGATAGAGGCGGGAGTGGGAGAAGTGTCCATATCCTATCTTTACAAAAAAATACAAAACACACTAGGTCCAGTTAGCACTGACAAGTTATTCACTAAATGGAAGAAACATATTACAGACCCAGAACTATCACAAAAAATATTGGAGGGTTGGGAAACTGCTAGAAAACATATCACCAATGAAAAATGGAGGGACACCCAGTTTCGACTTATGCACGGGGCCATCCAGGGTTTCAATATCCCGCCCACGCCAGACAACCAGGGAAGATGGGTGCACTGTCCCAAGTGCAAGACCTATAAAACGGATTTGGAACATGGGATGTGGTCCTGTGTGAAATCTCAGATATACTGGGGTAAGGTTAGACAGATGGACATCGGTCTTGATCCGCTGCTTTGGCTGTTTCATTATCAGGGAGATTTAGCTGAGTCTTGCGGATCGCTCACTCTACTCCACACAATAGCTCTGATAGCAAAGAGACTATTATTACAGCACTGGCTCAAGAACTGGGCCCCGAACGTAGAACTAGTGCGTGATAATCTAAAACAGACCATGTCTGTGGAATCCATCGAAACTCTTAGAAACCCAAAAAGACTAACAAAGAAATTTTTCCTTAAATGGAGACCTTTCATTGAAAATATTCTACCGGATTCAGAAATAGAGGCGTTTATGAGATCGTACAAACAAACAGAGTGGTACGCACTGGAGGACCTAAATGGAACTCTGGGAAACCTTAGATGTGATGCTTCATGTGAGATTTGAAAAGCAATAAGTTTGAAAGTTCTCGGTATTGAGAGAGGGTGTGTGCTATACCCTAGACAACTTGAATCATTAAGGAAAAATGTGTTTCTCTCAGGGAAAGGGGGGGAGGGGTTTGTTAGAATTAACAAGGTTTTACTTAATGTAAATGGAGAGAAGTGATGATGTTAGTGAGATATGTTTACCAAAGTCCGAAGACAGATATGCTTCTCTTGCATCTGCTGATTATCTCTGTTTCCTTTTTCGCATTCCTTGTATTTTAAATGCTAATAAAAATTTATGTTTAAAAAAAATGGTTTATGACAGCACATACCACAATTCACTAAATCCAAAGAAATGGTGGCTGGGACCTCCATTGATTCTGAGAACAGACTGGTTGGAGATGCAGCTGATGATAGACAGTACAATTAGCATGTGAACGTGCCCTCCATGATGATGAGTGTGAGAAGAGTGCTGAGTGGGGGGCCCTGCCCAGGTTGGCAACATTTACCCTTTTTAATCAGTGGCTAAAGTTGTTAGAGAGCTCGTCTCTTCATAGGGCGTACAATGTTACAAAAGCAAATGTTGGGACCAAGCATTATGGAAAACAGAATGCGGAGAATAAGCTCCAAGTTCTCATGAACAACCTGATAGAGTGTTTGGGGGTAACAGCCAGAATTCGAGGGAGACCCCAGTTAATGTTCACTATGAATGCCTCTGTTGACTCAAGCTTTAGCAGTGTTTTATTTGTGGGGCTTGAAGAAAATGAGACAAGAGTTGCAAAGAGGACATATGGAAAAAGCTTTCAAGTGGGAACCTTTATACTTTTCACTATACAGTATTATAGGGCATTGGTATTAGATCTATAAGGATTTATCAGATTCCAGCTGAGTGAAGGTTGCTGAATGGTGGGCTATCTACCCTCTATTGTTTACCTAGGCACAATCTTAAGGATCCCATATACATTAGACCAGTGCCGGGACAAGGCATTTTGGTGCCCTAGGCAGGTAAGGCAAACGGCGCCCCCCCCCACCCCCCCCCCCCCCCCCGTGGCCACGCATTGGGCAATAAAGTCCACTTTTTTCTATTTTTTGTGCTGTTTTTCCTTTTTTTACACTCTCTCTATTATATATTACATACACACACACACACACACACTTGAGACTGCTGTGGGCTGAATACACAATAGCTGTATCAGTCACGGTTCTGACGATTCTTGGTGCCAGCACCAATCTGTCCACGGTGTTTCTGGAGAGCTGCAGCTTGCAGATTGCTTCAGGGTGCCCCCTTCCTGATCACCAGCGCTCCGGCATTCAGCCTGCTGAGCACTCAAACAACCCAGTCCACACTTCCAGTTAGCGGTTCATCACTTCCGGTTAGCGTTATAGAAATGAAGTTGCAACATCGTAGGATCAACGGTGTTTATTCCCTCTTCGTGTGGTCTTACATGGTGCGGGTGGGAGGACGGGGGGGGTTCTCAAAGGCGATGGCCGTTTCACACCGCAAGTGGCGCTTCAACAGGCATATAGTCCACCATATGCCTGTTGACTATATGCCTGTTGAAGCGCCACCCCACAAAGAGTGAATAAACACCGCTGATTGTGTGTTGCAACTTCTTTTCTATAATGCTAAACACAATAGCTGTATATACAATAGAGAATACAGAATAGAGACAGCTGCTACCTGTATACACAATAGAGATGGCTGTGGACCGTATACACAATGGAGACTGCTGCTGGCTATACATACAATAGAGAATACACAATAGAAACTGCTGCTGGCCATACACAATAGAGAATACACAATAGAGACTACTGCTGGCCGTACGCAATAGAGAATACACAATAGAGACTACTGCTGGCCGTACGCAATAGAGATGGCTGCCAGCCATATAGACAACATCCCAACAGCTTCCCTCCATTCCGACAGCCTCCCTCCATCCTGACGGCCTCCCTCCTTCTTTCCTCCATCCTGACAGCCTCCTTCCATCCTTCCTCCATCCCGACAGCCTCCCTCCATACTTCCGCTATCCCAACAGCGATCCTCCATCCTGACAGCCTCCCTCTATCCCAATAGCCTATTCCATCCTGACAGCCTCTCTCCATCCTTCCTCAATACCAACAGCCTCCCTCCATCCTGACTGCATCCCTCCATCCTGACAGCCTCCCTGTCTCCCCACAGCCTCCCTGTCTTCCCAGCCTACCTGTCTCCCCCTCAGCCTACCTGTCTCCCCCTCAGCCTACCTGTCTCCCCCACAGCCTCCCTGTCTCCCCCACAGCCTCCCTGTCTCCCCCACAGCCTCCCTGTCTCCCCCTCAGCCTACCCCATCCGCCAGTGGTCTCCACACAGGAAAGCACCGGCGCCTCTGGCGGGAGAACACTGCAGACGGGGGGGGAGGCGGGGGGTCAAGACACGGGGGTCACTGCAGACGAGATGGGGGGGACGCTGCAGACGGGAAGGGGGGAACTGCAGACTAGATGGGGGGGACTGCAGACGAGATGGGGGGGGGACACTGCAGACGGGAAGTGGGGGACACTGCAGACGGTAGGGGGGGGAGACAATGCAGACGAGATGGGGGGGGACACTGCAGACGGGGGAGGGGAACACTACAGACGGGCAGGGGGGAGACCACATCGCTGCGATTTACATTGGTTTTAATGTGCAAAATACATTAATATTTTCCATCCACATTATTAATGATGATGCAGCAATTAATCTGTAGGAAAAGGTGTTTTATTGGAACCATTGCAATGAGTACGGGAGCAGAACAGAGGCAGATAGTCAGCTCCCCTACTGTGCTTCCCCTCAGCCTCCCTGTCTCCCCCACAGCCTCCCTGTCTCCCCACAGCCTCCCTGTCTCCCCACAGTCTCCCCCTCAGCCTCCCTGTCTCCCCCACAGCCTCCCCGTCAGCCTCCCTGTCTCCCCCACAGCCTCCCTGTCTCCCCCACAGCCTCCCTGTCTCCCCCACAGCCTCCCCCTCAGCCTCCCTGTCTCCCCACAGTCTCCCCTCAGCCTCCCTGTCTCCCCCACAGCCTCCCTCTCAGCCTCCCTGTCTCCCCCACAGCCTCCCTGTCTCCCCCACAGCCTCCCTGTCTCCCCCACAGCCTCCCTGTCTCCCCACAGTCTCCCTGTCTCCCCCTCAGCCTACCTGTCTCCCCCACAGCCTCCCTGTCTCCCCCACAGCCTCCCTGTCTCCCCCACAGTCTCCCTACAGTCTCCCTGTCTCCCCCTCAGCCTCCCTGTCTCCCCCTCAGCCCCCCTGTCTCCCCCACAGCCTCCCTGTCTCCCCACAGCCCCCCTGTCTCCCCCACAGCCTCCAGCATAACTTACCATTGTGGGGAGCTGTGGATGCGGAGCAGGGGTGCCGGAGCTCGGAGGGAACATCTGCAGGACGCTGCCTGCGAGGAGTAGCTGCGGGCCTGCGGCAGCTAGCGGTGAGCGCCGCCATGTTCTTTGAGGCTGGCGCCCACTAACAGTACAGCCGGTCGGTGGAATCTGAGACTTCAACAAAATGGCCGGGGCTAATTGGAGACCGCGGCCATTGTGTAGAGGTCTCAACCTCTATTGACCGGCTGTACAGTTAGTGGGCGCCGGCCTCAAAGAACATGGCGGCGCCCACCGCTCCCTGCCGCAGCTTCTCCCCGCAACTTCAGGGCCGCGGCGGCGTGACCGGACTCCGGTCAGGCGAGAATGCGCCATGCAGAAGATGGCGCCCTAGGCGACCGCCTAGGTTCGCCTAGCTGTCGTCCCGGCCCTGCATTAGACCAAGGATCTAAAACTCAGCTGGGTTGGTGGACGGATAAAATTTATATCAGGGGCCACATCCCATGCAGGACTAAGGCTGGGTTCACATTGGCGTTCCCCTCCGCAGCGTTCTGCGGAGGGGAAGCGCCATGTGTGCGCAGCCAGCAGAAGCCCCTATCTTTATAATGAGAGCGCACGGTGCTGCGCTTGACTGCGCATGACCGTGCGCTCCCATTCACTCCCATATGTGATTTGTACGCAGGCGGATGCCTGCGCACAAATCACACACTCTCCTCCGCACCAGGAATGCAACATGTCGCGTCCCTGGTCGGGACGAGACTGGGTGATTTGTGTGCAGGCATCCGCCTGCGTACAAATCACATATGGGAGTGAATGGGAGCGCACGGTCATGCGCAGTCAAGCGCAGCACTGTGCGCTCTCATTATAAAGATAGGGGCTTCTGCTGGCTGCGCACACATGGCGCTTCCCCTCCGCAGAACGCTGCGGAGGGGAACGCCATGTGAACCCAGCCTAAGTGACATTTTTAGTAGTAACAGAATTTATTTGCTCATTGTAGTAATGGAATATAATGGAAGTCGAGCTTCCAGAGTGAATGCAGTTGTCTTTATTCAAATTACAGCCTGAGACTTGATAAAGAACTTTATTGTCCAAAACATATTGCGTGGCACAGGACTGTCTACCTTAAAGAGGACCTGTCACCCGCATGGTGCATTGCAAACTAAATGCAGCAATGAATGCAGCATGTCTGCTGCTTTCGGAGAAGGGGTCCTCCATGGCTCTAGCCCCCCTGTAAGCCTTTAAAAAGACTTTAGAAACCTTACAGTTAAGAGGTCTTCTGGGTGGGATCTTATTAAGAGGTCCCCACTGCTGGCACAATCCTCCCTGCCTTCTCCTTGTGTATTCCGCCCCTTCTATGTGTCTGCTGCCACCTCCTCTACTTCTGGGTGTGCCGTCTTCTTCTGCTCCTGCTCCTTGTGACGTCAGAAGCGAAAGAGGAGGGCAGATACAGCAGAAGAGGAGGCGACTGCATACACATAGAAGGTGCGGAATACATAAGGAGGAGGCAGGAGGATCGTGCCAGCAATGTGGACCTCTTAATAAGATCAATAAGATCCCACCAGGCGGCCTTTTTATTGTAAGGTTTCTAAAGTCTTTTTTAAAGCTTACAGTGGAACTAGAGACATGGGGGAGCCCTTCTTTGAATGCAGTAGACATGCTGCATTCAGTGCTGCATTTAGTTTACCATGCACCAGGGGGGTGACAGGTCCTCTTTAATCATCTATGCCTGCTTACTGTGCATTACTTGTACTGTTTATATGAGAACATTGCTGTAATTTGAATAAAGACAACTGCATTCACTCTGGAAGTTGGACCTCTATTATCTTCAATGCATCATGCTCAGGTGGTTTCACAATGCCGGTCAGGGCATGTCAAACTCTTTGTGGTGAGCTGATAACCTCTCTTAACAAATCCTGATCCCTTTCTTGTAGCAATGTCCCCATCCTGTAGTAATGTCCTGTTCCAATATTGCATTATTGTCCCCATCCTGGTCTTCTTCATGTAATAATGTCCCATCCTAGTCCTCATCATGTAGTAATGTCCCCATCCTTGTCTTCATCATGTAGTAATGTCCTCATTCTGGTCCGCATCATGTAGTAATTTCCCCATCCTGCTCCCCTTCTTGTAGTAATGTACCCATCCTGGTCCCCATCCTGGTTCCCTTCTTCTAGTAATGCCCCCATTCTGGTCCCCTTCTTGTACTAATGTCCCCATCCTGGCCCCTATCATGTAGTAATGTCCCCATCTGGTCCTTAACATGTAGTAATGTCCCATCCTGGTCCTCATCCTTGTAGTAATGTCCCCTTTTAGTTTTGCCTCATACCGGTCCCCATATTGTAATAACGTCCCCTATACTGATCCCCCTTTGTAGTAATGTCCTCCATCCTGATCCCTTTTTGTAATAATGTCCTCCATCCTGATCATCTTTTTTAGACACACACACACACAAACACACACACTCTCACTCACACACACACAATTTTGTCAACTTAATAATGCCATCGGCAGGGCCGGCGTCAGCACCCGGCGTACCCGGGCAAGTGCCGGGGCCCGACGGCTTGGAGGGGGCCCACCGGGCCCCTGAGGGCTAGGGTCACACTTGTGTTGTGACCCTAGCCTGACGCAAGTATTGTCTGCTGCAGCGCAGAGCGTTTAACGCTATGCGCTGCCAGCAACTGAGCCCATAGAAACCCGCAGTTTACATTGACAACCAAATGGTTGTCACGGTAAACGTCGGGTTTCTATGGGCTGCCTCCAGCGCATAGCAGCGTTGCAACATAGTATACTTGCATAAGGCTAGGGTCACAATGCAAGTGTGACCCTAGCCCTCAGGGGCCCCTGAGCACTGCCCCCACAGCCAGAGCCATATCCAGGGGGGAGCTGGGGGGTCATTTTCAGGCTCCTGCAGGCTGCAGCACCGGAGGTCTCCCTCCTCCCCCCTCCACGGGAGCCGACAGAGCTGCACACACTCTGTGCTTACAGGACCTGCGATGATGTCACATGTAGGGGAGGAGTCAGGGGTCTCATGATCAGCTCCTCAGTGTATCCAGGACTCTGCTGGCCATCAATGATGCTCAAATAAGGTGAAGTGTGTGTGTGTGGTCAGGAGGCATTTACAGTGTGAATGTAGCAGAGGTGAGTGTGTACTAGGTGTATGGCAATTAGGTGAAGGTTATGTGTGGGGTCAGGAGGGATTTACAGTGTGAATGTAGCAGAGGCGAGTGTGTACGAGGTGTACGGAGCAGAGCCGCGTGTGTACGAGGTGTACGGAGCAGAGCCGCGTGTGTACGAGGTGTACGGAGCAGAGCCGCGTGTGTACGGAGCAGAGCCGCGTGTGTACGGAGCAGAGCCGCGTGTGTACGAGGTGTACGGAGCAGAGCCGCGTGTGTACGAGGTGTACGGAGCAGAGCCGCGTGTGTACGAGGTGTACGGAGCAGAGCCGCGTGTGTACGAGGTGTATGGAGCAGAGCCGCGTGTGTACGAGGTGTACGGAGCAGAGCCGCGTGTGTACGAGGTGTACGGAGCAGAGCCGCGTGTGTACGAGGTGTACGGAGCAGAGCCGCGTGTGTACGAGGTGTACGGAGCAGAGCCGCTGTGTGTACGAGGTGTACGGAGCAGAGCCGCGTGTGTACGAGGTGTACGGAGCAGAGCCGCGTGTGTACGAGGTGTACGGAGCAGAGCCGCGTGTGTACGAAGTATGTGTACCAGTGGTAGCCCCCCGCGGATTCCGCTCCTATAGTCTCAGCCACCTTTGCAAGCAGCATTCTTCTCCATAGTCTCTTCTGCCGCTGTCTGCATTCTGCAGCTCAGCATGGAGGGGCACGATGTCATCACTGTGCTGATATATGCAGAGCGACCGGAGGAGACCGGAGCAGCAAGAAGAAAGGTGAGGAGAAGAGAGATCTGGACGGCCAGACACTCCGCTTGGCTGCGGTGCCACCATATGGCAGTGCGGCTCCATTGAGCTGCTTGCATTATTTGTGCTCTTCAGGATGCTTGTGTATATACCAAGCATCCTCAGACACACAAAAATGCAACATTTTGCATTTGAAGGGTATTTTTAAAAGGCGCAAGGGAATGCAATCGCATTTTAGCCCGCTCCTAACAATGTGTAATATACTCACTGTCAGAAACAGCTCTTGCTGGATTCGGCAGTCACTGTTCCTGTAAGGCTGCCTTCACATAGGAGTTTTTTTTTTTTTAAATGTGGCAGTTGCGGTAAAAAAACCCCGCATCTGCCGCATTTTCCGTCTAGCGGCTGCACTTGCTGCACGTTTGCGGCAAGCCCCATGCATGGTCTATGGGGCTTGCGGTAAGTGTGCGGCAATATATATATATATATATATATATATATATATATATATATATATATATATATATATATATATATAGTCCGCGATATGTACTTAAAGGGGGCCCACTGAGACCTTTTCGCCCGGGGCCCACAGAAACCTGGAGCCGGCCCTGGCCATCGGCCCAGTCCAGGTGGCCACCACATTACACAGTGAGGATATTCCACAGCTATGATTTCCGGCCACCGCTCAGACAAGCTCTCTAGCTCAGCAAGATCAATGCAAGCCGCCGGCCAGAGGCTTGCAGGTGACGTTGGCGGCCCCCTGCACTGGACCAATGCATCATTAAGTTTTCACGGTGCCGCGGGCCGCACAGTGAGTTTGACACCCCTGCATTAGACTAATATTGGCCAAGCTTCCTGAAATCAATGTGTTCAGCTGATAATCTAATGTGTATGGCGGTACAGGCCGACTGATAGTTGAGAGAGAAGTCGCATTGCAATGTCTGATATTGGAGTGCCGATTGCTTTCCTCTCTCAGAGATAAGCTGTTGGCAGAGATGCCTGTTAGTGGCTTTCTCATAAAGAGTACAGGAGCAGTCCGCTAAGTGAGAACACCTGTTTGTGGGTTAGACAGGTGAAATGGCAGTTGAATGATCAGTTGAAGTATCGTTCGACTGAAAGCAATCTAATGTTTATGTTTGGCTTTAGTCGTACAGTTGTGACAGTGCCATCTGCAGCTCAGTCCTAACCAAGATAATGAGACTTACACTTATGAGCAAAGAGAAACAATGTTTTGTACTTTTAATTTCATATCATGTTAACTGAATCACCTGAACTGGTGATGATTCCATTCAGTGGGCAATCCTAAGGAAATCCTGAAAACATGACCTGTTGGATGCCCTTGATGCCTGGAGTTCCCCACCCCTGCTCTACTGTCTTGAGCGGGAGACTAACATCAATTTATAGACGATCAATCATCTTGGCTGTCTCATACATATATTTGACTTGCAAATATTTAGCATATAATTAATTTTGCAGATTATTGTCATGTTATTAAATTAAAATTTCTATTATTTTGTTAGTATGTTGTAAATCCACCTTTTGCTTCCAACAATGCCTGAATTCTTCTGGGCATAGTCTCAATCAGATATAAGAAATTTCTTGACCAAAATCTGATCTCAGGTCTCTTCAACAGGTCTCCAATGTTAGTGCATGCTGGTTGACTTACTTGGGTCTTCTTCGACTCTACCAACAAGTGTTCAATTGGGTTGAGGAATTGAGACTATGGGGGACAATCAATCTCGATGTATTCTTTGGATCATTGTCCTGATGTAAGACTACATCGTCCTTTTCAAACCCATAGTAAACAAGTGTACATAGTAACTCATCTTGTAGCATGCTAACATACACCTCAGCATAGAGACCACCATCGATCCCGTTCAAGTATTCTTGCCTTTGGCTGTAAAACAACCCAATATCATCAAGCTTCATCCACCAATCTTTACAGTTCCTTCAATTTTATGATCCATTAGCTCCTTTTTACCCTATTTCTTACAGACCCATTTACAAACATCTAAGTTTAGTCTATTGACTTTCGTCTGATCGCTCCAATTTTCCCGTTTCCAATCTTCCACTATCCACTTTTCATACTTTTTGCAAACTCAGGCTGATGCTTCTTATGACCTTTTTTCGAGCCACCATTCCAGACTTGTGTAATATGCATCACTCAGTACTTGCATGGACATCTGTGATCTCATTGTTATAATATAATAATAATATTTATTCATTTATATAGCACTATTAATTTCAAAGCACTTTACATACATTTGAAACACTGTCCCCATCGGGGCTCACAATCTAAACATCCTATCAGTACGGTAAGTCTTTCAAGCGTGGGAGAAAACCAGAGTACCCAGAGGAAACCCACGCAAAAACTGGGAGAACATACAAACTCCTTGCATATGATTTGGTGGGAATTAAACCCAGGACCTCAGTGCTGCAAGGCTTAAGTGCCTAACCACTGTGCCACCATGTTACCATGCCACCCATTATTATGAAGCATTAAAGCCACCTCTACTCTTTGTTGCACCAGAACTGATAGACCTTTTTATGGACTGACTTGTTGACTCGGATATTTTGTCTGGACTTCCACCTCTTGGCTTTTGATGTGATGGACGGACTTCATATTGCAATCTCCCAACTGTCATAGCACTCATGTAATGCAGTTTGGCAATTTTTTTGGGACGAAAGACCACTATTGACGAGTTGGATGATGCTGTTTCTTTTTTCTTAGGAAATCTTCTTCATGGTTGCTCCTTGATTATGATCTAGTGACCTTACGCTTGTGAATTGCCCTAATGACACACTAAGATATTAGTGAATGTGTGAACAGATTGTAGTTTGAATTAAACAAGAAGAAAAAGATTTTTCAAACACCAGGAGCAACACAGTAACAATGCAGTGACATGACAAGAATCTGCATAACTAATCATATGCTAAATAGTTGCAAGTCAAATTTATGTATGAGAGAGCCAACATGATTGTTTATAAAATGAAGGTAGTTTCACTCTCAAAGCTGTAGTGGATAGTGAGATATGGAGCTTGACAGTCAAAGTTCAGCAAGAAAGGATATCAGCTGCAACACTAATGTGGCGCCCTGCAAAGCAGGCATCACAGAGGGGTACTGCACCCATAAAAGCGGTGAAGATACTCCAGCTGCAAGCAGATTCTAGGATGGTGGGTGGAACCCATAGACCAGCACCCCACACTAGATCACATGGTGGGAGGTACCCGGGAGGGAACAAAACTACTTCCAGAGGGAGAAAGGAGGTCTTTGACCATTGGTCTTTTGCCTCCAAGGAGGGAGGTCAGGCAGTGAGCCTGAAGGAGCAAGGAGAGGGTCTCTCAGCTGAGGGACCAGGAGAGTGGGAGAAAGAAAGAATCCCAGGCCCAGACAGCTAGAAGGGAGCGAGGAACTTGAGGAGTTCATCCCAAGAGAAACACCGGGAACCGAAGCCCGCACCTGTGGAATCCTCCAAGGACCACAGAAAATCCGGCGATCTGAGGAGTATATCTATATACAGCCCAGGCTCTTAAGCAACCAAAAGGGGGTACCAGGCGCCACTTGAGAGTTCGGCGACCAGCAAAAGGTAACCCGACGGGAGCGAGAAGAGAAAGAGAGAGAGACAGCAGGAGGTCAGGTTCACTTTATGGGATCAGACTTCATACAAATTACTGGGAAGTAGAAAGGAAAAGACGGGAGAAAAGGCACACACCGAGGGTTCCATCCTACCACCTGGGATCCACTTGCAGCCAAACGTTAGCTACTTGTCATTATAACATCTTGCTTAACTGAGAACTGTAACCATTGCTGCTAAAGTTTCCAGTAAAGTACCCCGAGTGAAGTGATTTCGACTCTGCTGCATCTTCTTTTCCATGAACTTATTCTTTCACAGGATTACTGCCCCGGAGGTCCCAGTCCTGCCTGCGGAGGACTACACCATCTCAGCCGCAATACCACCGACCTCAGGCGGACTGTGGCGGCGCTGGTGCTACTTCACCAGAAACTGCAGGTGGCGTCACGACAACAAACTTGTACATAATCCTTTGTATATTAAACCCCCCTTTTCAAAAGATACCCCAGGACGCGGAGTAAAGCTCGGCCGCCATTCCCCGTGACAACTGGAGAGTTAACCCTTGCCGCCTGACACCCGAGTACCCCAAAGCCTGGGCGCTACACTAACACTAGAAAATGGGAAAAGCATATTAGCTGGTGAATGCATGGCTGGCTATGAGAGACCTTGGCGCCGGTTACCGGGCTGAAATGCCATGGCCAGTGCATTAGCTAAGTTCTCTTTTTTTTTTCCTCTATATCATGAAGCAGTTTTCTGCTGTGCCTGTATGCCCTATTCACATTGAGCAGCTTTGCACATAGCCAGCCATGCATTCACTTCCTAATATACATTTCCCATTTTCTAGTGTTAGTGTTGCAGCCGATATCCTTTCTTGTTGATTTTTTTTTCTGGCTAGCACCTTTCACATATGGACGTGTCGCCAGTAGTCTCTTTAGCATCAGTATGATACATTTTCTGACCGTGCACCCTCCCCCGCCCTGTAGCCATGTTGAGACTCTACATCCTGCTGTAGCCTAGGTCCTGACACACCCATACACGCAGGTTTTAATTGCAGTTAGTGGCACAGACACACATTCAAGCAATTCACACTGCAGGAAGAGGCACAAGGTTAGGACCCGGTAGTATGAGAGACCTTGGCGCTGGTTACCGGGCTGAAATGCCATGGCCATTGCATTAGCTAACTTCTCTTCTTTTTTTTTTCCTCTATATCATGAAGTAGTTTTCTGCTGTGCCTGTATGCCCTATGCATATTGAGCAGCTTTGCACATAGCCAGCCATGCATTCACTAGCTAATATACTTTTCCCATTTTCTAATGTTAGTGTTGCAGCCAGTTCCTTTCTTGTTGATGTTTTTTTCTGGCTACCACCTTTCACATAAGGAGGTGTCACTGGCAGTCTCTTTAGCGTCAGTCAAAAGTTCAGGACTCTTTTGTTTGTCAGTGTATCTGTAGTTTCAGATATAGTTTTGATAGTACTGTACGTACAGTGTGACTTTGGCTGAAATAGCAGTGACTAAAGCCCCTGTCACACATAATGAGATCATTAACGATATTGTTGTGCCATCACAGATTTTGTGACGTAACAACGATCCCGCTAACGATGTCGTTATGTGTGACATGTACCAATGATCTGGCCCCTGCTGTGAGATCGTTGATCGTTACATACTGCTCTGGGTCATTTCTACGTTGTTACGCTCCCGCTGGCAGCGCTACATCGTTGTGCTTGAAAAGGACAATGACCAACGATCTCAATGCTATGCTATGGAGTGACAATTCCCAACGACCTTGGTATAATTCTGGTTCTCTGCTGATGTGGTGTCATCGCTGGTGAGATACCTGTTTGACATCTTACCAGCGATGTGAAAAACGACGCACCAGCGATCTCGGCATATCGTTATCGCTGGTGCGTCGTTGTGTGTGACGGGGCCTTAAGTTGACTGAATGAACACTTGATAAACCTGTTGCTGTTCCCGCTTTGCCACTCTGGTTCTTCCTTTTGACTCTGTTCACTATGCTGCAGTGATAATGTCTGAAAATTTCAGCCAGGTCTGATGACCTTGGTCTGATTATGTCTTCAAAGTATGTCTTCTAAGTATACTGCAAAAATATACCAAAATGTAACCCATGGTATATTTTCCTTCATTCTGCTGTGGCGCCCCGCAACGAGTGCGTCACAGTAGGGTACTGCACCCCTGACTGAAGGTGCAATATTCTCCGTCTCAGTGATGAACAAGTTAATCCCAAGGCTCCATGTACCACATGCAACATCTAGAGGACGAGGACCAATTAGGTCCTGGTGGGAGGAGAGTGAGATGTATAGCAGTGGGGAAAGAGCAGAAAGAGTTAGAAAGTGGGAGAGACAAGAGCAAGAATAGATGTCGTGACAGTACAGCAAAAGAGAGGGCACCGAGGAGCGGTGGCCCAGAAACGAAAGGGGCCAAGTAAACAAGTAACGGGTGAAAAGACGACCCAAGCCCAGTCCAACCCGGAGTACCGGCTCCGAGGTAGTGCAGACGTCCATCGCTGCTCTACAGAACCGGGGTGATAGACGGCTTCATAGGAGCGCATCACAAAAACCACCATCACCGCAGCTGTACCGGGAGGGGTAGCCACCATTGAGGTCCAGGGACCCATCGGGAGCCATCTGGCCAACGGCTTGGGTGCCCAATAGAAGTTCCTCTGTATCCTGACCTGGTGCATGAAGGCAGCGAAGAGTAACAAGGGACAGTCAGTTAAAGAGAGACACTGTGGAGCCTTGGAGGGACACTGTTCATCACAGGGACCACCCGGTCCGTTACCTGTAAGTGAAACCGTTATCTAGTGTACCGTGTATAACTCAAGTAAAGACCCGTGCAGAGGAGCATCGTGTCCAAGCCTTCTTTCAGAACTGTTATTAACCAATTCATCTGCAGAATCAACTGAGCTGCCATATTCCATCACTTCAGCTCCCGACCCCGGGGACTCCAGCTCGTCCTGTAGGGAGCGGATCCATCTTGCTGCAGCCCATCCCCCGGAGGTCCAAAGCAGCGCCGGTGCCATCACCGGACCCCTACAGGTGGCGTTATGAAATAACAAACTTTATTCCTATCTAATCTTATTTTACCCTTCATTAACCACCGCGCCTCCACAGCCTCAGGCACAGAACCGTGACCACAGCCAGCGCCTGAGACCTGAGAACCCGGCTTACGGTGAGTCACTGTCATATCTTGATCCATCTGTTTTCATTCACATGTACGTCTAGATATCAATGATCAAATCATACTTGGTGAAACCCCCCCCATCTTCTCCTATTTTTTGTCAGATTTGGTATGTTTGTCTGGAATATGCTAATATGTAATATCCCTTTCACCCATTGATCTCAGATTTACACCTATTCTTCTCTGTGCATTCTGTTCTGTCTGCTATCCTGCTGTGTAACATCCACTTGGCCATACTAATTTCAAACTCTTCCCTACTGCTGACTCCTTAGCCTGCCTCAGTGCAGATCCTCCCTTTTATTCCCACCTGATCCATTTCATGTGCACTTAGAGACATTTAAACATATTCAGCCATGTCTGATGACCTTGGTCTGATTATATCATCAAAGTATGTATTCTAAATATACTGCAGAAATATACCAGAAATAGACCAGGAATAGGACAGAAGGTAGGAACTATCACTGTTTAAGAAACATATTTGCCTTTCTTTTCTCATCTTGCTGTTTCACAATACTCACATTTGCCCTCACAGTTTTTGCTCCACTAATCCTCACTTTCCTTCAATATCCCCATACTCCAGCCCTTCTAACCAAATAACTATCTACCCCTCCCTCTTATCTCCCTACCTCACCTCATCCTCAGACATACTCGTTAACTTCAGGTTCTCTTCTCCTAACATATAAAACAAACCAGCCACTCTCCTTCTCCCACCTTCTCTCCCTTTCTTTACTATTTCTCACTGGTGGCGACATATCTCCCAGTTCTGCCCCCCCCTTAATACTTCCTACTAATTCCCTCTCCTATTTCTCTCACCCTAAAATAAGCAACCGCAATCTCTTACATGTGAAACCCCTGCCCCTGACCCACACCCCCTGTTCCCTCTCTATGGAGCACTCTGGAATGCCCACTGCAACATCCTCCTCTGTGGCCTCCCTGCTAATACTCTTGCACCTCTCCAGTTTGTCTTCAACTCTGCTGCCCGACTAATCCACCTCTCTCTTCGATACTCCAGTTTCTCCCCTCTGAAAACTTTCACTGGCTCGCAGTCCCCCAACGAATCCATTTCAAACTCCTAACATTGACCTACAAAGCCATCCATAACCTGTCCGCTCCTTATATCTCTTAACTAGTCTCCCAATATCTTCCCTCACGTAATCTTCAATCCTTCCAAGACCTCCTCCTCTTTTGTACACTTATTCGTTCTTCACCCAATCATCTCCAAAATTTCTCCCATATATCCTCCATCCTCTGGAATTCCGTGCCTCAACACGTCTGATTATCCACCACCCTCGGATCCTTCAGACGGAACCTGAAAACCCATCTCTTCAAGAAAGCTTACAGCCTGCAATGACCACACTGCCACCTCACCATCACTGGAGCCTCCTCCTCACCATCACCGGGACCTGCCGTCTTACCATCACCGGAGCTGCTGCACCCTCAACCTACTGTCTCCTCCCCATTAACCTGTAGAATGTAAGCCCGTAAGAGCAGGGTCCTCTCCCCTCTGTACTAGTCTGGCATTGTTAATCTGTTTACTGTAAACTATATCTATAATTTTGTATGTAACCCTTTCGCATGTACAGCACCATGGAATTAATGGCGCTATAACAATAAATAATAATAATAATAATAACAATAATAAAACTACTCCTGTGACCACTGTAGCCAATCACTAGCGTAAAAGATAGTAGTTCTGGTGCAAGTAATTGGTTGCAATTGTGACATATCATGGAATGGAAGATGTTGGGGATTTATCAGGTAAGTCATAGATGGCGCACTTATTTCTAAGCTAATAAAAAAACATTTTGGTTATACATTGATCGTTTTTTAAGTAATGTCTTTTGTATGAATAACTATTGCTTCCATCTAATTAAAACGGATGCTGAACAAGTTGTAGCAGGAATGTGAGTGATATCTTGATATATCCTGTCTCACTTCTGTATGAGCAATAGGCTCACTTAAAATGAGTGTCAGGGTGAAAGATCACCCAGGGTTACGTGAAATAAAAACACACAGTTGGATATGTTTCTGAAAAACAGGAGTTTTCATCTGGATTTTAATGGGTTAGGAGGGATTAGGCAGATGTGAATATTAACTTTTGTGTAGGCTGACAGAGATCAACATGTTAATTGGTGCAATGATTGCTCATTGGCATTGCTTCACTTTCCGGAGATATCCATGAACAGTTCCCACTGCTTCTAAGAGAAAATAAATGTAGATGTTATCCATAGTTTAGTACATCAATATCTCTTGGCCTGTAGAATTAGGTCATGTGCACACGCTGAGTATTTGATGAGTTTTTTACCTCAGGATTTGTAACCAAAACCAGGAGTGGGTGATAAATACAGAAGTGGTGCAGGTATTTCTATTATACTTTTCCTCTGATTGCTCCACTCCTGGATTTGTCTACAAATCCTGAGGTAAAAAACTCATCAAATACTCAACGTGTGCACATGGCCTAAATGTGATTACAACTACCGGTATATAAATTAATATTCTAATTTTATTATGAAAATTCCACTGCTCAGTTTTCACTGTCATGATGCAAGTTGCCAAAAGGACATACACTGCTAAATATCAGCAAATATAGAAATGACTTTTCATGTGTATTTCTGTTCACATTGTTGCAAATATTCTACATAATAACTGGTTAAATTCTGCAATTGTACCATTTACTTGTCGTGGATTATTAAAGGGGCTTCCAGAAATAGAAAAACATGATCTACACAAGCGGTGACACCACATCTGTTTATGGGATGTAGATGGTATTCCAGTTTAGCTCCATTCACCTAAATCAGTGATGGTCAACCTTGTGTGTCAAAACTCACCAAAAAAACTAGCATAACTCGCGTGGTTTGTCACTTTGAGAAAAACCCATAATTTTCTGATATTTCTTGCTGTAATAACAAAATGTTATCCTGGATTTGGCCCCCATTCTGGGATATAGCCCCCTTGTCCTGCTTATAGACCCACGGTCCCCACCCATCCTGGTACATTTCCCCCCATACTGGTATATAGCCCGTTATGCTGGATATAGCCCCTATACTGATATATACTGGGATATAGCACCCCTCATCAAGGTACATTACCCCCCCATCCTGGATATGGCTTCCATTCTGGTATATAACCCCTTATCATAGATATAGCTGCCATACTTGGATATAGGACCCCCCCATCCTGGTACATTACCCCACATCCTGTATATGGCCCCCACTGGTATATAGCCCCTTATCTTGGCTATAGCCCCCACTGGGATATAGCAACACCCCATCCTGATACATTACCCCCCATCCTGGATATGGCCCTCATTCTGCTATATAGCCCCTTATGCTGGATATAGCCCCCATCCTGGTACATTATCCCCCATCTTGGATATGGCCCCAATTCTGGTTCATAGCCCCTTATCCTCAATATAGCCCCCACACTGGGATATAACACCCCCCTCCCCATCCTGGTACATTAACCCCATCCTGGATATGGTCCCTATTGTGTTATATAGCTCCTTATTGTGGACATAGCCTCCATGCTGGGATATAGCACCCCCCCCAAAATGGATATGGCCCCCATCCTGGTATATAGCCCCCATGCTGGGATATAGCACCACCCATCCTAGATAAGTACCCCATCCTGGTATAAAGCCCCTTTTCCTGGATATAGCCCCTCCATACTGGGATATAGCACCCATCAAAGTGCACACACAAAAATAATAAACAATCTAACTCACCTATCCCTCATTCCTCTTCATCACTCAAAGACTCAGCAGCCCACCGCTGCTAACATAATTAGCTCTGCTTCATTATAGTGCCGCCTTTTCCTGCCTTCGGATGCTGAGCTGACACTGTGATTGCAAGCAGTCAGTGTCAATCAAAGAGTCAACATCCGGAGGCGGGATGCCGACACTTAGATTGTCATCTTCATTACATGCCACCCTTGTCCCGCCTCCGGATCCTGACACTGTGATTGACACTAATTGCTTGCAATCACAGTGTCAGCTCAGCATCCAAAGACTGGACAAGGTGTCACAGTAATGCGGCAGAGCTAATTATGTTACCTGCAGTGGGCAGAGGGGGGAAACTGAGCTATGACACGCGTGTCAGCAAAAATGTCTTGGCGTGTAACGGCTGACATGCGGGTCATAGGTTAGCCATTACTCACCTAAATGGAGCATGAGCTGTAACACCAGGCACAGCTCATAGTTATGGGTGCGGCTGTTTATAACCCTGGGAAGTCCATATACCAATTACTCTTCTGTCTAAAGTTATGATTGAGCTGTCAACATTTGTTCAGTTTTATCATATTTAGTGAAAGGGAATCTGTCAGCAGGTTTTTGATTCCTCATCTGAGAGCAGCTTGATATTGGCAAAGAGGTCCTGAATCCATATAAAAAATGAAGAAAAAGTGTCAGCTCATTGTCCCATTCTTGTATTTCTTTGTGTTGCACAGAACATATAAAGTGAGGGCCAGAATACCAGACTATGCAGGGATCAGGTAGCGATAAAGAAGATTCACAGGTGATATACTGTCGCAAAAACACAATTAACAATTACTACAGTTCCTATCTGGGACACTCAGACACACATTGCTCCAACTATTACAAACTAATGTCAAACAGATTTGCAAAGCAAGAAATATGGAAAACAACACTACACCTACAACCTTTCTGGCCCTGCTACTCAGGTCACACTGCTACTGTGCTCCGGCTGCCGAGGCTTATACTACACCCCAACATTTGTGCACATAGTAAAGACTCACAATAACACTGGGGCAATGAGTTCAGTCCTGGAGCCTGATGATGTGATGCTCATTGGTGCTCACTATTTTGCATGCAGGGCAGGGGAAAAACTCCTCTTTTTCCTTTACAGTCCCAAGGGGTTTTCTGGATCACATCTCTAGGTACACTGGATTACATCTATTGGTCCTCTGGATTAAGTCTCTGAGTCCTGTTCAGAATCGCCAACCTCAGCGGTCATAAGCGCTCTCTCAAGGTGCGGCCCGTAATAACTCTCACAGCCGGCACCATGCCTTTTCCAAAGCCTAAGTAGAATTCTAGGCAATGTGTCCTTTCTCCACACACACACAGGTTAGCAGCCTTCTTCTGTCTTTCTCCCTCAGCTCTTTTACTTTCACTTTCAGCTACTCTGCTTCCTGCACTTTCTAACCTAGATAAGTCTATCTGCACAGTTCAGGAAAGGGGTCCCGACTAGTTAACAACACTCAGCACACAGCGAAGCACTCTCTCTTAAAATCATAACGTGCTTGTACTATTCATAGGGGTGACGCCCCTACACATACTTGGGCGTGTCAGTAAATCCACAGCAAGGTAAAGATGATCCAGCAATGCGAAGAATTTTTTGACAAAAAAAGGAGGATTATAATACAACTTCACATTTATTTCTTCAAAGAAATAATATACAGTCAGCAGTTTGACTAGATCATAAAATCAACAAGTCTGTGTGAAAATATGGAGGAGTGCATAACCCCATGGAATTTAATTATGGTAGTAAGCAAATTAATGTGTCACCAGTATCTTATAGGCATAAATAAGGCAGGTTAGAAGACCTAGTGGTTGTGTCAGGTATTGCACAATTTGTGTTTCACAGACATGTGAAACTGGTTTTGATAAGATATCATTAAAAATATTATTTTCCCAAAATTTCAACCAAAATATTATTTTAGAGAAATGAGCTTCAAAAAGTAGAAACTTAAAGAAGCACTCCAATAAAATGTTTTTATTACTCAAACCTATGTAGTATAAGCATGGTAATACACTCTTCAATGGCTTCTGGTACCTCTGTGGTCCACTTCTGGTTCATGTAACTTCTATTCCGACATATTGGATCACACTGAGCTCTTTGTGTGGGCAGGAAGTCACTTTTACAATGTAAGCCTCATTTCAATGCTCCATATTCTTACATTCTTACATATTCTTACATTGTAAAAGCGACAGGGCTCTATGTGTGAGCCAAATGACCCAGAAGGATTAGAATGGCGCTTGTATACCAGGAAAGACAGTGATTGGGGAGTACCACACTTACCCTACTCTACATATACATTTAAACAGGTTTAGGCAGTAACAAGGAATGCAATATACCTAGACACAAAAATGTGCTAAGTCCAACATGTAATGATAATATTAAACGTTGCTGCAAGAAAAATTAGAAATTTATACTTGGTTAAAAAATACAGTATATGGCTACACCAGGAGATCAAGTAGGTGAACCAAGAATAATTAAATATACTGAACATAGCCAAAATAATTTTGAGGGGAGATCATGGTTCTTTAACAATAATTCATGTACCCTTAGACATCCTTGTCTACACTTTTCTCCAAAACCAATAGGCAAAAGGGTGCACATCAATAAATGATACACAGATAAGTAAATATCTATGGTATACTAGGTCCAGTATTAAATGCAAGCAATCCACATATCTGGTTCACCCACCAGACCAGAGGTAGCATTGTCAGGCGTGGCATTTTCTGTTTGGTCACTGGTTCTTTAGACCACACAATGGTGCTGCTGGTAGTGAACATACGTTATATAATGACAGAAGTGCAATAATCCTTCATGTATTTATGCACGAGACACATTATAATAACTAGTCTTCATCCACTAACTCAGAGAACAGAACATTAGTGACAAAACATCAAAGCATGCAGAATGTGACCACTACGGGATACAAATCATATCCACATACTGTATGAAAAACGTTTATGTGGTGCCACCAGCATCCATAGATTGTTAGCAATATTTCTCACCATATATTAGTGCATTTCAGTGAATTAAAATATCTTTAAAAATCTATGTGCTATTGAAATGTTTCAGGCCGTTTCTGGGAGCCCTGAAACACGTTGATTAATAAATCAATATTATATTCACCCTTTGATGTCTCGTGAAATACGGCAGTGTGGTTTATTACCCTTCATCCTCCAGACTGTAGTTTACTAAGATAATGTCCTTTCGGTTTTCATTGGCTGTAAGCCATAATCATCAACATTTACAGAAATAAACACATGAAATAGATCACTCTATTTGTAATGACTTTTTGTATTGAATTACTGAAATAGGCTAGGGTCACATCTACGTTTTTTTTTTTTTAAAACCTGATCCAGTTTTGAGCTTTCAAAAAGCTCAAAACCGGATCAAGAAGTGCTCCGCATAGGAGCCAACGCTAAAAACCGGATTGCTTCACAAGCAATCCGGTGTCCGTCTCCGGCTCTGCAGCCTGCGGAAAAAAATCATGCAGGCTGCAGTTTTCGGAGCGGTTTTAGCATCCGCAATGCGGGAACCGGATTACTCAGGATGTGTAATCCTGAGCAATGCAGTTCCCGCACATACTCTGCTTATCCCGGCTGCCGCTGGGATAAGCAAAGTGCTCTGTGTTCTGTAAAACAATTTATTTAATAAATAAATGTTTGTTTAATGTCTCTAGGCAGTTCCTAGTCCCCCTAGAGACCTTACACCCACTCAGGTGGGCATATACTGCTATATGACCCCACAAACTGACCTCCCCGCATCTTTATACCTGTCCCTGCACCCCCTCTTATCATTTCTAGCTATCCCTTTTGCTGAAGAAAACGATTGTGTAAAGTATAGAACAGAGGTTATATTTACGTCCTGTGCGAGTTTCTGTTTCTGTAAAAGTGTCCAAAGGCGGGGCTGTCTGCTGCTCCATGTGCCCGCTTTGTAATTATGCACGCCCCCTCTCAGCTTGCTGCAGTGCTGAGAGCCTGGCCGCGTCATGAAAGGGGGGGGCTAAAATCTCATCATAATATTAGCCCCGCTCCTTTCTTGACGCGACCAGGCTCAGCACTGCAGCAAGCCGAGAGGGGGCGTGCATAAATACAAAGGAGGTGGAAGGAGCAGCAGACAGCCCCGCCTTTGGATACTTTTACAGAAACAGAAACTCACACAAGACGTAAATATAACCCTTTTTCTCTACTTTAATACATCGTTTTCTTCGGCGCTTTTGTACATAACAGATTATAGCAGGATAAGCCCACCTGAGTGGGTGTAAGGTCTCTAGGTGGACTAGGCACCCCCTAGAGACATTAAACAAACATTTATTTATTAAATAAATACTTTTACTATACACAGAACAGTTTGCGCATCCGCAGGGATGAGCAAACTATCTGGTAACCGGATTGCTCAGGATTACACATCCTGAGCAATCCGGTTACCGGATTGCGGCTTCAGCAATCCGGTTTCCAGATTGCTGAATGTATGAAGTCAATTGCGTTCACCGCATCCGGATCTGGATGCAGTGAACGCAATTCAGGTTTTAAGTGTGACCCTAGCCGTAAATTAACTTTTTGATGATAATGTATTTCATAGAGATGCACTAAGTCCTTGATTTTTAGCACATTAGTCTTGAATATGGCTATATTCCTAAACCCTTTTGTGGAGCCCCCACGGGACGGGGGTACTCGGTACCGGACCGGTCGGTGCCGGGGAAGTCACGGGTGACTTGGTCCGGACCGTGTCCCTGGGCCCGCACAATAAGATGGGGAATATTTACAAGGGCATTTGTCACGGGTGACGCCACCCACTTGGTGCGGCCAGTGATGGGGCCGCCGCTGCCGCAGAACCTCCGGGGGTGATGTGATGGCAGTGGAGATGGTGTAGTTCCAGTGGGAAGAACTGTATCCCCTGGGGCAGTAAGGGTTAAAGTCTATTGGGGTTATAGATGGTGGAGACGGGGTTAAAGGACGCACACTCACGTTTGGTAGACACTGGTGCACTTCTCCTTCTCTCTTGAGGCTGCAGAGCTGACAGGCTTGTAGCAGGGGGAAGCTCTCTGTGCTGAATCTGGAGCAAAGGTCGCAATCAATACACAGACTCACAGTTTTGCTGTTTTCCAAAGCTTTACTACTGATGTTACTGCAGATTATAGTCCATGGAGTCTGTAATGGGGCTGAGCTCTCTTCCCACCCTGTCTGGAGTCGTCAGCGTCCTTATGCTGCACTGTGTGTGTGTCCTGGCTGCTGCTAGTAGCTGAGCTGCTGGGATTCCTCACGTCTCTCTCTCTGTATTCTGCTGGTACCACTTGGCTAGGCAACTTGAGTCCTCTGTGCTGTGCTGACCCCTCCGTGTTGCTTTGCTCTGGTACTAGGGGCATCTAGAGATCCCACTGTTCCTGGATTCACTGTGCTGTGGGTGCCAGACACAGTACCGGATCCGGTATCCGTTCTGTGCGTTCTTCTGTGGCAAGTGAAGGTATCACTCCAGCTCCCAGACGTGTTTCTCTGTCTGTAGTTCTCCTGTTCCTCTGACCCTCACTAGGTCTGCACTGAGCTAACTCTGCTCTCAGTGTGCTCTTCACAGCACTACACCGTGCTGCACGGTCTGAGCTATCTCCTCATGGGCAAGAGTATATAAGGAAGCAGGTTGTGCTCCCCCTCCTGGCCCAGAGGTGCTAGTGTTTGTCAGTGTGTAGTGGGGGAGAGAACCCATGTGATGTTATTGTGGCACATTAACCCATGGGGTGCCACACTTATACTTTTTAAGAATTTAACAAATAGTCTCCACTATTGAAAATATCTCATAGTATGTACATAATAATAGTGTCACAGTTAAAGCAGAACGTCTTCATAATGTTTTTTAGTAATGTGACTGCAATTTCCATGGCCTCTGGCACTTTAGAACTTTAATGTAGAAATTCAGATGGGACACAATAAGAACTGATTTTCCTGGAATAGGTAAAGACATGTTTCTTGAATGGAAAATTTCCAGCTCAGTAATGATTTAATAAGAACAGTGGCGGCTGATTAATAGTGTAAGAATAATTGGTCTGTTGTATCTGATGAGAAATGTTCACAACAGTTTAATATGTTGAAAATCTGGAAGTAATGATCTGTAACCACTAAACCGGGATCCCACTAAACGTTCCCATTGTCAGAGAAGCAGGAAATTACCCAATTGTACAATTACTCCAAGGTCCAGGCACAGGAGGACGGGGCGCAGAGACAACAGGAAGCATCGGGTTGGCACTGGGGTCACCACAAGAACAGAATGGTCACCGTTGAATAGATGTCCCCTCTATTCATAGCAAGCTTCATCTTCATGACACAAAGGTTTTCCAACAGTTTATTGCGACAAAGAAATTACGGTAATCAATTACTGCAAGTCCTAAATAATGCACACATTGCTCATTTGTAGCTAATCACAATCTTTATCAAGGTAACTGTATGTAGCCACAATATAAATATTAACATATTTAAGATTGTGGGGGGGTTGGCATAAAAGTTTACAATAAAAGAGCAATCTATGCTCATGAGCATACAGTCTTGCTAATTGTTATGGGCACCCATGAAGGTAAGTACATAATGTGGAATATCTCCTGAAAAAATGAATCAAGTAAAACAGCTTTTTGTATAGAGCACTCATGTTAACTACAAAAGAACAACTGATAATCAACAATTTAAAACAAAAATAGAAAAACCTAAAGCTTACTGTGACACTGGCATTGGCACCCTTGACATTAAAGAGGACCTGTCACCCCCCTGGTGCTATGCTAACTGAATGCATCATGTCTGCTTCATTCAGGGAAGGGGTCCCCCATGTCTCTAGCCCCCCTGTAAGCTGTTAAAAAGACTTTATAAAGTGTACAGGTAAGGAGTCCGGAGGGATTTACCCAGTAATGAATCTGTTTTATGGTGTCCTCCCCGCCTCAAGCCTTCTCTTGTTCAGCCTCCTGTATGAGTCATTGCAGGTGCTGGTGTCCTCCCCACCTCTAGCCCTCTCTTGTTTAGCCTCCTGTATGTGTCATCACTGAGGGCTGGAGGCGTGGAGGACACCAGCAACAGCAATGACTCATACAGGAGGCTGAACAAGATAGGGCTGGAGGCGTGAAGGACACCAGCACCTGCAATGACTCATACAGGAGGCTGAACAAGATAGGGCTGGAGGCGGGGAGCACACCAGCAGCAGTGATGACTCATTGCTGAGTAAGTCCCACCGGACTCCTTATCTGTACACTTTATAAAAGTCTTTTCAACAGCTTACAAGGGGGCTAGAAACATGAGGGACCCCTTCCCTGAATGCAGCAGACAAGGTGCATTCAGTGCTGCATTCGGTTAGCATAGAACCAGGGGGTGACAGGTCCTCTTTGAATTAGTATGGAAACACATTTTGACTCGCCTGTGGTAAATCACAAATGAGAATCACCTGTGATAAATTGTCAGTGTCTTGTGACATGAATTCACCAATGAATGATGACTTGAAAATTTTAAAAAGCCAAATGTTAAGGTACTGTTACACAGGGAAACATCTCCGGCAACATCGCCGGCAACTCAGGGGCGTGGCCAAGTTAAAGCAACATTGCTAGTGAGTTGCTCTGTGTAACAGGGTGATTCCCAACAATGTTGCTAAACCTGGTGATGTTGCTCAAGCAATCTGGCAGAATTGCCCAGTGTGACACCGCAACAGCGATGTTGAAAGCAACTTTTCCCATTCACTGCAATGTTAATGATCGCTGCCACGATTAAACTCAACCCAGGCTTTTGGTCATACAGGCGTGCTGACTCTTTTACAGTCATCCCTCACTATATTGTGATTGGAAAGTGTAAGCACACCCCGAAACTTTTATTGATAACTGGCTTTGCAGTGCATTAGTGTAAAGCATAATGTCAGGGAAAGTGCCGAAGTGTGACTACATTCAAAACTTACAATACAGTGAGCGATGACCGTAGCTGCACTGGCTCACCCAGGACAAATAACGTTCATTCTCCCCCAGGTGCTGCACTTTCAGTACAGCGCATGGGTACCTTCATAATGCTATTAACCTGCAGACTAACTTTATATCTGCAGGCTAATTGTGTTATCTAACCTGACAGGTTTGCTTTAAAAGATTTCTATATTGCTTGCAGGATCGTACACCCTTACAACTGCATCTATGACAGTCATTATATATATAGATATATATATACATACACCCCAAAAAAAATGACAACCATTTGGGCATTTCTATGTCTAGTGGCAATCAAATTGGAGCTGTCATTGTTGTACATTCTCCAGTATAGCCTGCCATTTGTCAATGCATTGTCATTTGTCATTGGTCTGGGACAACTCATAAAGTCCCATGGCTTTCAGTATCACCTGTACACTGATGACACTCAGATCTACCTCTCTGGCCCAGATGTCACCTCTCTCCTGTCCAGAATCCCAGAGTGTCTATCAGCCATATCCTCCTTCTTCTCCTCTCACTTCCTAAAACTCAATGTAGACAAAACCAAACCCATCATCTTTCCTCCATCTCACACACCTTCCTTACCAGATCTATCTATCACAATAAATGACATCACACTTTGCCCTATATCTGAAGTCCGCTGCCTTGGAGTAACCCTTGACTCTGCGCTGTCCTTCAAACCGCACATCCAAGCCCTTGCCACCTCCTACTGCCTCCAATTGAAAAATATTTCCAGAATCCGTCCCTTCCTCAACCCTCAATCTACTAAACTACTAGTGCTTGCCCTAATAATCTCCTGTCTCGACTACTGCAACCTTCTCCTCTGTGGCCTCCCTGCTAAAACTCTTTAATCTGTCCTTAACTCTGCTGCCCGACTAATCCACCTCTCTCCTCGCTGCTCCTCCACTTCTCCCCTCTGCAAATCCCTACACTGGCACTCAATTCACCAGCGTATCCAATTCAAACTACTAACATTGACTTACAAAGCCGTCCACAATCTGTCTCCCTCATATGTCTCTGAACTAATCTCCCGATATCATCCAACTCGTAATCTTCGATCCTCCTAAGACCTCCTTCTTTCTTCCACACTTGTACGTTCCTCATCTAACTGCCTGCAAGACTTCACCCGAGCATCCCCCATCCTCTGGAATTCTGCACCTCAAAACGTCCGACTATCCCCTACACTCGGAACCTTCAAGCAGAACCTGAAAACCCATCTCTTCAGAACAGCCTACATCCTGCAATGACCACAATGCCACCTCACCACCACTGGACCCAGTGCTCCACCACCACTGGACCTGGCACTCCACCACCACTGGACCAGCGCTCCACCACCAGTAGAGCAGACCCAACCTACTGCCTCTCTCCCCATTTACCCTGTAGAATGTAAGCCCGCAAGGGCAGGGTCCTCTCTCCCCTCTGTATCAGTCTGTCACTGTTACTGTTAGTTTGTTCATTGTATTTTTAACTTGTTTGTATGTAACCCTCATGTACAGCACCATGGAATCAATGGTGCTCTATAAATAATAATAATAATAATAATAATAATAATAATAATAATAATAATAAAATGCATCATTTATAAACATATCAATAACTATATACAGTTGTGGCCAAAAGTATTGACACCCCTGCAATTCTGTCAGATAATACTCAGTTTCTTCCTGAAAATGCTTGTAATCACAAATTCTTTGGTATTATTATCTTCATTTAATTTGTCTTCAATAAAAAAACACAAAAGAGAATGAAGCAAAAAGCAAAACATTGATCATTTCACACAAAACTCCAAAAATGGGCCAGACAAAAGTATTGGCACCCTCAGCCTAATACTTGGTTGCACAACCTTTAGCCAAAATAACTGCGATCAACCACTTCCGTAACCATCAATGAGTTTCTTACAATGCTCTGCTGGAATTTTAGACCATTCTTCTTTGGCAAACTGCTCCAGGTCCCTGATATTTGAAGGGTGCCTTCTCCAAACTGCCATTTTTAGATCTCTCCACAGGTGTTCTATGGGATTCATTGCTGGCCACCTTAGAAGTCTCCAGTGCTTTCTCTCAAACCATTTTCTAGTGCTTTTTGAAGTGTGTTTTGGGTCCTTGTCCTGCTGGAAGACCCATGACCTCTGAGGGAGACCCAGCTTTCTCACACAGGGCCCTACATTATGCTGCAAAATTTGTTGGTAGTCTTCAGACTTCATAATGCCATGTACACGGTCAAGCAGTCCAGTGCCAGAGGCAGCAAAGCAACCCCAAAACATCAGGGAACCTCCGCCATGTTTGACTGTAGGGACCGTGTTCTTTTCTTTTGAATGCCTCTTTTTTTCTCCTGTAAACTCTAAGTTGATGCCTTTGCCCAAAAAGCTCTACTTTTGTCTCATCCGACCAGAGAACATTCTTCCAAAATGTTGTAGGCTTTCTCAGGTAAGTTTTGGCAAACTCCAGCCTGGCTTTTTATGTCTTGGGGTAAGAAGTGGGGTCTTCCTGGGTATCCTACCATACAGTCCCTTTTCATTCAGACGCCGACGGATAGTACGGGTTGACACTGTTGTACCCTCGGACTGCAGGGTAGCTTGAACTTGTTTGGATGTTAGTCGAGGTTCTTTATTCACCATCCGCACAATCTTGCGTTGAAATCTCTTGCGTTGACATTTTTCTTTTCCGTCCACATCTAGGGAGGTTAGCCACAGTGCCATGGGCTTTAAACGTCTTGATGACACTGCGCACAGTAGACACAGGAACATTCAAGTCTTTGGAAATGGACTTGTAGCCATGAGATTGCTCATGCTTCCTCACAATTTGGTTTCTCAAGTCCTCAGACAGTTCTTTGGTCTTCTTTCTTTTCTCCATGCTCAATGTGGTACACACAAGGACACAGGACAGAGGTTGAGTTAACTTTAATCCATGTCAACTGGCTGCAAGTGTGATTTAGTTATTGCCAACACCTGTTAGGTTCCACAGGTAAGTTACAGGTGCTGTTAATTACACAAATTACAGAAGCATCACATGATTTTTCTAAGGGTGCCAATACTTTTGTCCACCCCCTTTTTTATGTTTGGTGTGGAATTAGATCCAATTTGGCTTTAGGACAATTCTTTTTGTGTTTTTTCATGGAAGACAAATTAAATAAAGATAACAATACCAAAAAATTTGTGATTGCAATCATTTTCAGGAAGAAACTGAGTATTATGTGACAGAATTGCAGGGGTGTCAATACTTTTGGCCACAACTGTATGTCTAATATTCCTGAACCCCTTTTTTATCGTACACATTTCCTGTTTATATAAAATGACAATAAGTCCCATTGTCAGGGCAAAAAAATAAATAATTCCAAGTGAATGCCGCCATTAATGATTTCCAATTACAACGCTACTGAAAATTACAAGTGTTTGTGGAGATGAAAAAGCTCTTGTATGAAAGGACCCCAGGACCCCGCTATCTCAGCAGCTCAAGCGCTGTGAGAAATATTTTCCAAAGTAAATAATTACTATATTCTCACCGAAATTACAAGAAAATGTTACAATGTAATCATACAATTCATTTCAATTAACAGACATCAAGAAAAAAGGAGGCAGAAAAAAATCACACACTTCAATATGGTGATTTAGGTATTTACACATGAAAATAATAGTTTCTCCTTCAAAGACAAAATGGAACAATGGTAGAGAACATAACAGGAGGAAACTGAAGTCATTCTAATTTGTTCTGGACAAATATTGTATGTGGGCAGAGAGAAACTGGCACTAAGAAGTCAGGCAGTAAGGATCACTGACCCTCCAGTCTTTCATTTACTAACATGGTACTTTGCCATGAAGTAAGTTCCTCAAGCAGAAATCCGCCAACATGTGGCACGCTCTCCATGGCAGCTTCTGGACTTCAATGCTGGGTGTTTCTTACAGACTCCAGTGAGGTGTGAAGTGCAGTCACAAGGTTTCTATCACACTATCAGGTTCTGCAATCTTGTTATAAAAGTTAAAGTTCCTATGATAAGTTTTGGTGAGGCTTTGACGCTCCGTATGTTCAATTTTTTGTCCCATTTTGCCTTATGAAAAATAGCTGCCTAATAATTCTGCACACCTTGATAAAGGTTGATAATATATTCTTAGGCCACACAACCCTCAGACCTTATGGAACGTATGAGCTTATTTCCAGGCGGAATCAAAAGAATCATCTGTTGAAATTCAACAAGCCGGACCCTTCTTTCCTCCCAACTAGGGATGAGCGAAACGGACTTTAAGGTTCGGAGTTTGTACCGAACACAGACTTTAGAAAAATTTTCAGTGTTTGGGTTCGGAGATCGGGTGCAAGTTACTGGAGCAATCGCTGTGCTTGGGTACACTCGTGCTCGGGTACAGTCGGTGCTCAGTCCAGTGTGAGACGCTTGCAGTATTAGAATGGCCGCACTCGGGGTAAAACAGAGATATTGGATGTAGTGTGTACAAAATAAAGAAAATGAAAAATCCCTGCACTCCCTCTCCCTGAAGTGCTGTGTTTATGGCTGGGTGTATGTATGTGAGTGTAGATCCGAACTGCCCAATCAGTGGCATCCGATGAAGTTTAGGTCAACTTTGTGTCAAGAACAGAACTTTATATAAAGTCTGGCTGAATCCCCAGATCTTCCACAGGCCCACTTATCTCTACTTCTGACATCATCTGTGGGGTAAAAGACATTAGACCCCCAATACACATTGTCATTAGATCTCACCAATATCTGCATTTTCGAACAACTTTAGTTTATTGTCTATGACAACCTTTAGTTATGAGTTTGTCAAGTTTACATATAAATATACATATTTGTCATGTAAAACATGTATATGACAGTCAGCATGCCGAGATCCCAAATGACATACGTTCTTCAGTTATTATTGGTCCTGCTGAAACAGTATTCTATTCATTTTAAGAATAAACTGAATTGATTTTTTTCAATTATTAATTAATTAAAAATAATTAATTTAAAATTTAAAGGTACCATTCAACTGAACAGGACCAATAGCAATGTTTCCTGACACAACATAGAACCTTATAGGGGGTTTCCCAAAAGAAAATAACAGCAAGAGATGAAGCTTCAGTATAATATCCTTTTGTAGCATCATAAATATTCAATCCCAGGTGAATTAATCATCACCCCTCAGGGACTGTTGCACAATCTCCAATACAATCATATAGAAACTGGAGTATACTGCAGTAAAAGGGGATTTTTTTTCTTGTTTTAAAAATTGATGAAATTGGGATAGAAAGGGGTTTGAGATGCAACTTACCCCTATGGTAGAGCCACAAAAATGATACTGCCAAAAATGGCACTGTGTAATATTACAAAGTATGAGGGTCATAGGTATATAATCAATACATTTGGTACAAAATGTCTGTGTCTTACGCTACTATGGTGACGTGTCCCGTGTTAGGCGTGGGCGTGGTGTGAGCCGGAAACAGCGTCGGAGCTGTGAGTGAGCGGTTCTTTTTGCATATTTGTTGTAGAGATGGATGTATGAGATGAAGCACCATCCTGCTGCAGAATTTGACTCCTTTTATGATTTGGAATATAAGAGGTCATGAATACTTCTTGATATTTTAGGCTATTGATATTGCCTTCCACCTTGCAAATGTTTGGCACACCCCCATACTGAATGTAACCCCAGACCATGATCTTTCCTCCACCAAATGGATCTGTTTTCTGGGTGTATTTTGGATCCATATGGGCTCCAGTAAGTCTTCTGCAGTATCTGCGGCAGCTGTGGTGCAATTCTACTAAATATTTATTAGAGAAATTCACCTT
Organism: Allobates femoralis; assembly: GCA_033576535.1. Taxonomy (NCBI): domain Eukaryota; kingdom Metazoa; phylum Chordata; class Amphibia; order Anura; family Aromobatidae; genus Allobates; species Allobates femoralis. Next base: position 630,054,483 of record JARQOC010000002.1, on the reverse strand, counting down.
TTGCCACTTTTCCAGTGTCCATCTGTTTAGCAGGCTGTGGGACTTTGCAAATGCCACACGGTTTTTTATTTGCCTTTTGTTTAGTGCTGGCTTCTGGGCACTGATTCGATCATTGAGGCCATTTTGAGACAGAATCCTACAAACTGTTCTAGTTGACACAGGGACTTGAGGCCTGTTGGAGTTCTGCTGTAGTGGAAGAGGGGCTTGCTTTGGATTTTCTAACCAACAAACGTTCCTCCTGAGCAGGTGTCTTGCGGGGTCTGCCAGACCTGGGCTTGTCAAACACATATCCAATCTCTTCAAATCTTTTTTTAATTCTTTGTACTTGACGTTGAGACATATTAAAGGTGCCAGCCACCTCTGCAGTGGATCTGGTCTTCAGCTTCTTGATAATCAAGGCTTTGGTAATAGGGTGGATTTTTGTAGTGTTGTCAGAGCTCAAGTTGCAGTTCAAGTGAAGGTCTGGGGTGCTGGGTTTCTTTTCATACACACCCACTAATTAACCGATCATTTACTGAGCACAGGTGAGGATGTAAACTAAGATTGGGTTCATTATATGACAACGCGACAAAACTTTTGTCTTTATAAAATCTGACCATTCTGCGTTCATTAAATGATCAATATTTCAGCAATGATGCCAATTTATTTTCTTAACCAAAACCAAATTTCAGAGGGTTTCAGATTTCAAAAGAATAATTTATGCAACCAATGGATGAATTTAACATCAGGTTATAAGCTTTTATTTACAGAACATGGATAAGCGACATACCTTCTGTCAGGGAGTGTATAGGACCAGTCCTTCACCTGGAGCTTGCTCCCCCCATGTGGTATCTTTATAGGTATGAATTTCCAACCTAGGTTCTGATTATATGCACTTGCACTTTCATGATGTAATTGCTTTGTATGTGTAGTGATTGCACAATGAACTTTTGTATTGTCTTATTAGCTCCTGACACTTTGTACCAAATGTATTGATTATATACCTATGACCCTCATACTTTGTAATACCACGCAGTGCCTTTATATAATTTTCAGTCCAAGTATAGAAAACAAATAGGCGGCACTCCCCGTGTGATCGTAGGTGCTTTCTTTATTGAAGAGGTGCGAGGAGGGGGTGCATCAAGGTACAGACGACAGGTCCTGTTTCGCGGTTTGCCTGCTTCTACAGGACCTGTAGAAGAGGGCAAACCGCGAAACAGGACCTGTTGTCTGTACCTTCATGCACCCCCTCCCCGCACCTCTTCAATAAAGAAAGCACCTACGAACACACGGTGAGTGCCGCCTATTTGTTTTCTATACTTGGACTGTAAATGCTTGACTGGCTGATGCAGGCGTAGCACCACCAGTTGGCTGGGGATAAGACAGCGGCCTGTCTTTATGGAGGAATAAGAAAGACCAATAGCCCTGAAGGTGCCCGGTGCCCCTACCTTTCTATACACTTTATATAATTTTTGTGGCTCTACCATAGGGGTGAGTTGCATCTCAAACCCCTTTCTATCCCTATTTCATGCATTTTTAAAAGAAGAAAAAATAAAATCCCCTTTTACTGCAATATACTCCAGTGTTTCTCCTGTTTCTATAAGAGATGAAGCTTGTAGAAAGTATAGAATAGTTGTTGGAATTGGTTGGAAGAGAATATTGCTAAAGATTTTTAAAGTGGTTGTGAATTACTGACATGAAGCTGGCCATACCCATGAGATAAGGGGTTGGGTTGATACTGGCTCTGATGTTTTTCGGAGCCTCTTTCAGAAGTACCAAAAAGAAAGATTGAACATGTTGGATTTTAACATGCTCAATCATTCCTTGCAGAAAAAAAAATTGTGTGTATCCCTGTCCCCACTGAAATAAATATGCACATTTAATGGGTAGCATGGTATTGAATGACAGCACGTAGAGTAAAACTTGTATTGCACTCTGCCTACTCTTAAGGTACCGTCACACGCGGCAATTTTGCAAGCAATTTCACTGGCAATTTGCTGGTTGCAGTGAAATCATGGCTACATGGTTCCATTTCTACACGGCAACAAAACAGAACCATGTATCCATGATTTCACTGCAACCAGCAAATTGCCAGTGAAATTGCTTGCAAAATTGCTGCGTGTGACGGTACCTTTAGACAATGAGGAAGCTCAGATTTACTATGTTTTTTTCAGCCCTAATGGAATTGAGGAACAAATTACAGCATGTGACTGTCAGTGAGTCTCAGCTCACATGCACCCATATAAGTCTATGGGTGTGTGTGAAACATCAGACTGCACTCAGATGTCATCTGAGTGCAGCATGATATACACAGAGGACGGCAATGGAGAAGACGGAGGGATTAGTCTCTCCCTCTTCTCTGCACCTGTAATCCGATTGCAGGATCAGATCAAAGAAGAATGAAACTAGACTCACGCTCTCGCATCGGATGCCATACGCAAGTCTGACTCCAGCCTTTCCATTATAAATAGTGTAGATAAGTAAAAGTACTCATAATGTAAAGAAAAAAACAAAACAACACTAAACTTGATTCACTGAAACCATAATACAATTAAGTTCATGGTAAAAAAAAGCCTTATGTCTTAAGGCCCTGTCACACATAACGACCGCTCCAGCGATCCTGACAACGACAGCGACCTGCCGGGATTGCTGGAACATCATTACCTGGTCACTGGGGAGCTGTCAAACAGGCAGATCTCCCCAGCGATCAGGGTCATGGGAGCCACCTCCCACATCGCTGAAGGCGATGTCAGCGTCCTCCCTGCTTAGCGCTGCCTGTAAGGATATCCGCTGTTTATCATAGTTACCAGCGTCCTCCCTGCTTACAGGCAGCGCTAAGCAGGGAGGACGCTGGTAGCCATGGTAAACACCGGGTATCTAGGCAGCACGCTCTGCCTAGATACCTAGTGTTTACCATGGTTACCAACCAGTGAGGTCACTGATCGCTGATTTGTCGCTGTCACACGCAGCAATGCGTGCTGACTAATGGGAAACCAACGATCAAAAAATGACCCAGAGCACTTTGCAGTGATCAGCGATCTCACAGCAGGGGCCTGATCGCTGCTAAGTGTCACACAGAACAACATCACTGGAGAGATCATTGTAACGTCACAGTTACAACGATCTCTCTAACGATATCGTTATGTGTGACTGGGCCTTTAGAGTCTGAGCAGCTTACATGTAGATAACACATAACACTCAGGATATTAGTGTTTTCTAATATGCTAATTTACCATATAATCCTCATGTCTGCTAAGATGTCAGCCATGGCTTTAGCTGAGTCACAGTATTTCCTGTATTGATATATAGCCCTCAAGGTGTGAAGGAAAACATGTGGTTGTCATTATGGGAAAAAGAATCATATTGTAGGAGGGGAATGCTGAAAAATCATTATGAAATATGCCTGATCCACCCTTACATCCTACAACTTGTCATCATCCTTGTACTGTAGATTCCAGGAGTAATTGTTTTATCTTTTATTCTGGATTCCGTTGTGAATTTCAGTTTTTGCATTGCTGAACCATGGCAGTACTGCAAGGTGAAAATACATAAAATGCCCCAAAATCCATCTAGTGGCAGAGTGGAATTGGAATGCCAAAGGCACACCACTGACAATGACTCTGGGGGGCTCAATGTTCATCTACATGCAAATATTACATACTCATTCACATATGTAACTCTATTTCTATATAATAATAAAATGAATACTTTTTAAAATAAATTAAGAGTTATTGCCATTGTTTCTACATAGTGAGTGGTGAATTGTGTCAACTACAACTCACCTCAGAGGATGGAGGTCCATTCATACTCAGGAGTTCATCGGGGGAATCACCTGTGTGATAGTCTGAGTCTGTCTGATGGTTTTCTACAACTTGAATAGGGTTTTACACATGAACTGCATTATTATTTGTGGTAGATTCTCAGTTCGGAAGCCAACATAATTGACAAATAAAACTATTATGTCAGTTCAGCCTCAGATGCATTAATTTGGTTGTTAAGATGGATTTAACACTCAGATGTCCAATTTGAATTCATAACATACTCCATTTGAAAAAAGCAATGTTCTCACCTAGATGTTAATTCAGGGCTCGGCAATGGAAACCAATACAAAAAGCACAGCAAAATCATGGAAACATTTCTAGACCAACTAGACCCCATCCTACAGCCTCATAGAACAGACCCTCACGGCACAGCAACAAACACATACACTATGTCACTGATACAATAGTATTCAAAATAATAGCAGTCCATTATTCTTAGAAAAAGAACAGACTCAGCATTCATAATCTACTTGTTTTTGAGTCTGTGTATTTGAATAATTAATTGGATGAGGGGTGTTCAAAATAATAGCAGTGTGGAGTTCAATCATTCTGTGAAGAAACAGTTGTGAATCAGGTGGAAATCTGCACATATTGTGCATGCATTTCTCCTTGTTTGCTCTGAAGACAGTGACGCATGGTAGTGCAAGTGTGGCACCCCTGCGACAAGGGCCGCCACAGGGTGAACTGCAGTCAGGCGAGGAAGATGATTGACCTTAGGAACACCCACACACCGACACACATTGACCCTACATCTAGGATTCTAGGTTAGGCAAGGAGTAGCAGGGGTTAAGAGCAGTGTGGGACAAGAGAAAGAGTAGCTGAACAAGTGGGTGGAGAGACCGTAAATAAAAATACGGGGACCCACATTTAGATCAGGCAGTCAAGTGAGAAGTAGAACACCAAGTTGTAGACACCACTTCCCAGGAGGAGAGGTTCCCTGGAGGACGCAAAACCCTAGAGGCAGATTTCCTAGGGGAGAAAGCTTGCTCCATAACCGGAGACGAGGGAAGGAAGCCGCAAACAATGACACCCCACAGTGAGAAAGAAGGAGCCTTGTGAGCCCACATTATACCTCGGTCACTGGAGGGCTAGGCCAAGAACAGCCAGAGAGCCAGCACTGTATTGGCGACCGGGGAGACTCAAAGACCCCAATCACGAGACACACCAGAGTGGGGCAGGTACTCTATTACCTGCAACCTACCTACCACCACGGTCTAGGAACACAGCCATCGGACTAGGGTTAGTGACCCTGAGACAGAGGGACTCATCACACAAAAGCTTGTGATGGCCAGACCAAACCCGTGAGTGAGGAAAGAGGGAGAGACAAGCAGGGCCTGAAAGGAACTTGAAGGAGGCAACGCAGAGGAACTGTCTGAGCTGCAGTAGAACCCGGGTGCCCAGAACAGTACTAACTTGTAAGAAATGTGAATGTGAGAACTGTGACTTGTAACATGCTGCTAAAAGAACATCAGTAAGGTAGCTGGTAAGCTCACCATTGCCAGAGACTGTTCTTTCCAGCGCTGCTGCAGAGATCTCCACCTGCAGAGCCGCATCCCTGCTGTCCCTGCGTGCTGATTGGAGAAGCTGCAGCACGAAGTAAGTGAAGCAACCAGAGTACGCAGCCCCTTACACTACACCTGCCCTGGGGACACTCAGCCCTACCCGAGGAGGGCTTACCATCCACGCTGCCCGAAGTCACCGTCTCCACCGGGCATTACGACAAATCCCCTATAAATATTCCCTTTACTTGCCGCATCTGGGACAATGGGACCGGGCCCGGCACCTTGACACCCCACAGACAGTACAACCCAGTCTCGAGTACTCCGGTCCGTAGTGTGCGACACAAGCATCATGATAGGAGCATGTTTCTCTTACTATGGAGCTTGATCTATTTACCGCGTACCAGAGATCATGGACAAGTTTACATACAGTACAGACTAAAAGTTTGGACACACCTTCTCATTCAAAGAATTTTCTGTATTTTCATGACTATGAAAATTGTAGATTCACAATAAAGGCATCAAAACTATGAATTAACACATGTGGAATTATATACTTAACAAATATGTCTTATAGTCTAGGTTCTTTAAAGTAGCCAACTTTTTTGATTACTTCTTTGCACACTCTTGGCATTCTCTTTATGAGCTTCAAGAGGTAGTCACTAGAAATGGTCTTCCAACAGTCTTGAAGGAGTTCCCAGAGATGCTTAGCACTTATTGACCCTTTTGCCTTCACTCTGCGGTCCAGCTCACCCCAAGCCATCTTGATTGGGTTCAGGTCTGGTGACTGTGGAGGCCAGGTCATCTGGCATAGCACCCCATCACTCTCCTTCTTGGTCAAATAGCTCTTACAAAGCCTGGAGGTGTGTTTGGGATCATTATCCTGTTGAAAAATAAATCATGGGGTCCAACTAAACGCAAACCGGATGGAAATAGAATGCCTCTGCAAGATGCTGTGGTAGCCATGCTGGTTCAGTATGCCTTCAATTTTGAATAAATCCCCAACAGTGTCACCAGAAAAGCACCCCCACACCATCACACCTCCTCCATGCTTCCTGTGGGAGTGTGGAATGTAACAGCATCAGCAGAGCAGTAGGACCCTGTGAGTTCAGCCTTCCTGAACAGGAGGGAGAGAGAGAGGCTGATGGTGAAGGGAAGCTGAGAGCTGCCCTGCTAGAAGAGACTGGCTGTAAATTGTGCTAAAAACAAACAATGGTGAGACGCCTGGAGATTGGACTTTGATAAGACTTTTTGTGCAAGCTGTCTGCAGAGGTGGCTGATCCCTGTCCTGGGAGAACTTGTGTTTTTGCTGGGAAACTATTGCAGAGCCGGTGGAAACTGTGTGGACTAGAGACCGCATGGTGAGCCGACCAGGGTTCCCCTACCAGAAAAGAGAATGAGGAGAGACTGGGTCCACTGCCATCCAGATCAAGAGGATCCTGACAAGTCCTGGTAAAGAGTGCTCCACAGACTGTATCCCGAGGCTACAGAACTAAAGTACCGGATGTGTGAGTCTGGCATTGGCTGGTAAACCACCGAAATTTGCTGTTTTACAATAAGTTTTTTTGGTGCCAAATGTTTTTTTTTCTGGACTTGCTGCAGCCAACGTGGAATATAGGCCGGTGTGAAACCACATTTGAGGTTGATGGTACCATAGCTTTTAAGATACCCGGGTATCCCTGTGCTAAGGGTATAGCCACCATTGATATAGTTTAATGCATTGTTATTAGCTATGGTAAATTATACTCAGTGCGCCATCTCAGAGGTCCATCAGACCGCCCTCAGTTGATGTACATCGTCTTTCCTGTTAGCTAAGTTAAATCCATGATCAATTTAACGTGTAGGTAAATTTGCTCCTGGTTCTGAGTGTGATTTACATACCCTGGGAACTCTGAGATCGATGCATTGATGTCGGCTAACGCTGAGTGTGTAAAATTGTTATTGGTAGTGTTTTAAGGGGATTTTGAGACTATTACATTCTATACTGAACCATACTTTGATCCTCATATCAGTAAAAACACTTTTGTTCATTTCTGCCTCTGTCTCAGTCTGTGACTCACTGGATCTTAATAGGACCTTTGGTCATTACATCTTTGGCGTAGTCGGCAGGATCCAGTGTTAGTCATGGATGGAGGCGGCAAGGAAAGAAATTATCCCGCTGCACCAGCAGCCTCGCTGCTGGGTGCGGATCCTTTGGCAGCCGCGGCAAATGTGGGAGGGTATGTGCTGGCAGGACCTTTACTCCAGCAGATGCCGAAATACGACGGGCGTAACATGGCATTGCAGGATTGGGCTGAAAGGGTCCGGAGAATTCTGTGGATGTGAAATCAGGCTCCTGAATTACGAGCAGAACTGGCATTAAATGCACTAGAGGGCGACGCTAGGCGAATGGTGATGGTACGACCTGAGGCTGAGAGAAGCACGTTACAGAAAATGTTGGTACTGTTAGAGGGGAGTTCGGGAGGCCGGACCTGTGTAACCCAGCTTCGATCCTTGTTCTTTAATCGCCCTCAAAAGGAAAGTGAGTCTCTGATGCAGTACTCTAATACCCTACAGGAGACGTTGAACGAGGTGCAGCGACTAGACCCAGGGGCCATGGGAGCGTTCCGAGAGGTAGACCGCTTGCTCCGGGACCAATTTATAACAGGGTTAGCCAACAGGCTCCTTCGAGATAAACTATTGGAGATGGCCCAGGCTACCCCGGAAATATCCTTCTGGCAGATTTACCGGGCTGCAGTGGAAAGGAAGGAGGAGTCTACCCTGGTGGTTGAAGGGGTTGTGGACACGGAGGCCGAATGCAAGTGTCAGGAGCGGAGGGACTGGTAGACATCGTACAAGCTCTGCGTGCCGAGCTGAAGGAGCTAAAGCTGGAGGTGTCTAAAATCAGAGCTGGGCCGTCCCCTACTCCCCCGGAGGGGCCACCTGCCACTTCCTCTGGGATGGTGGTTCCACCAGCGGCCAGACCGCCCTCTTTGAATGACTCGAGCCCCCGTCCACGAGGAGCCATCATCTGCTCGAGGTGCGGGCACCGGGGACACATCTCCCGATACTGCCGGATGTCCGCAGTCGCCGAAGCTCCTACGCCGGCGTTAAACTCCCAGCTGCTGCCTTCAGGGGGCAAATCGCAGCGGCCTACCCCCCACAAAGCCCTTGACGGGATGAGCAAGATTTGTTCGCATACAGTCCAGTATTAGATGCAGAATTTGAAGGGCGGAAGATGAGTTGCTTGGTTGACACGGGATCTGAATGTACCATTATGTCTCTAGAAGTGTACGAGAAATACTTAAGTCAACTAGTGGTCCGCGAAGATGGCCGAATGATAAGACTTACCGCCGCTAACAATGGCCAGCTAACAGTGAAAGGGATCGTGTGGATGAAGCTGAAAATGTTTGGTCAAGAGCTGGGTCAGAAAGGGGTAGTGCTGGTGGACCACTCACCTAGAAGAGGGATGGAGGTGACGCTTGGAATGAACATTCTGCGAAATCTAAATCAACAGCTGATTGCCCGCGAGTGACCCCGATACTGGACTTGTGCTACAAGTCATCGACCGACACAGAGAATGTTACACCACCTAGTGCTGAACTGTGACCTGCTGAAAAGTGCAGTTCCTGGGGACCGGGTGGGCCTAGTCCGAGTGCCATCTTGGACCACGATTTCGCTGGCGCCCCGACAGGAGGGACTCTTAATGTTGCCAGTGGGGGCGGCGCAGAGACTGAATGGACTTGAGGTATTACTTGAGCCAGCTCCAGAGAAGTCCTCATTTGCCAAGGCGCATGTGGCCCAGTCTCTGTCGATTGTGAAGAATGGATGGGCGCCAGTCAGATGCATCAATGTTTTAGAGGAGGCTGTTACAATTCCTGCTGGGACCAGTGGCGTAACTTGAAGCTCGTGGGCACCGATGCGAAAGCTCAAACGGGGCCCCCAATTGTTACAAATCTTTAATAGCATTAATCTTTTTCTATAGGCCAAAGAGACTTTTGGGGCCCCCTAGGCTCTAGGGCCCGGGTTCGATCGCAACCCCTGCACCTGTTGTAGTTATGCCTCTGGCTGGGACCATCCTGGCTGAACTGTTCGTGCCGGAGGGGAAGATGCCTGACAAGCTGGTGTTTGAATTGCGGCCAGGCCCACAGTCATCCTGGACATATGCGGTCGAAGTAGGGAGGGCTGAATCTCCTACCGAAGAATGGAATGGTCGTGTGATCATGGATCAGATGGGGCTGGATTGGGAGGAGCTGACCTCCGTGCAACTAGAGCAGTTGGAGAAGGTCATGTGGGAACATGAAGAAACCTTATCACGACATGGAAAACACTTCGGGTGGTCTCGGACAATTGAGCATGAGATTCCCACGGGGGGACATCCCTCCCATTAGAGAATGTTATCGTCAGATTCCCCCGACCCTTTATCAAGAGGTGAAGGGCATGGTGGCCAGTATACTCAACAATCAAGTAATACAAGAGAGCAAAAGTCCCTGGGCGGACCCCGTGGTCCTGGTTCGAAAGAAGTATGGGACCCTCCAATTTTGTGTAGATTATCGTAAATTAAATGCGCACATTGTGCGGGACGCATACCCGCTGCCTCGGATTGAAGAGTCCCTGTCTGCATTAGGACGGGCCAAATACTTCTCAACGTTGGACTTGGTGAGCGGACATTGGCAGGTACCAATGGCTGAGAAAGATCGGGCAAAGACAGCATTTGTTCTGCCAATGGGACTCTACGAATTTAGCCGGATGCCTTTCGGATTCACTAATGCCCCGGGGTCCTTCCAACGCCTGATGGAACATTGCTTAGGCGACCTGAATTTCGAATCAGTACTGATATATCTGGATGACATTGTGGTGTTCGGGACATCATTTGTAGACCATCTTGAGAAGTTGCGCCAAGTGCTTCAACGGCTCAGTAGCCATGACTTGAAAATAAAACCGAAGAAATGTCAACTGTTCAAGAGTTGCATAGAGTATCTAGGCCATGTGATGACTCCCGATGGGGTGTTACCCTCAGCCAGTAAGATCTTAGTGGTACAGGAGTGGCCACCTCCCCAGACTCTGCGGGAGGTTCGGGCTTCCTTGGGATTGGCCGGGTATTATCGACGATTTTTGCCCAGGTTTCACAAGTAGTGGGTCCCCTAAATGAACTTTTAAGAGGGACGGCGCTGGGTCCTTGCCACCGCCCTATCCAATGGGGGTCTCAGCAGCAAAAGGTATTTGATGAGGTGAGAGCCGCCCTAACGAGTGCCCCGTTGTTGGCACATGTCCGATTTGATACTCCTTTCCTGTTGTACACTGACCGTAGTCTTCACGGGTTGGTGGCGATACTGGCCTAAATTCAGGATGGCCAGGAGCGGGTCATCACCTATGGCAGCAGGTCTTTAAGGGACACCGAGCGCAACTCGGCTAACTATAGTTCGTTTCGCCTAAAGCTGCTGGCCCTGGTGAGGGCAATGACAGAGCGCATTGCCGAGTATCTAACGGGAGCTGAGGTGTTAGTCATGACTGATAATAATCCTCTGGCTCACTTAGAGAATGCGAAACTGGGAGCGTTGGAGCAGCGGTGGGTTGCCCGCTTTCCTAAGTTTAACTATCAGATTAAGTTTCGCTCTGTGCAAGAAAACGGAAATGCGGACGCGTTGTCAAGGGTACCTCTTAGGTCCAAGGGAGAAAGCGTTGATGACCAGCTCGAGGACACCGAGACCCCTGACTGGGGGCAGGTACCTATCTTCCGCAGTGTGGTACATTCAAGTGGGGTGGCATCAGGGATGCCGTGTGTCCTGGGAAAAACGCCATCAGATTGGGCAAAAGATCAGAACGAGTGCCCGGTATGTGTGCTGTCCGAGGTCCTGAAGGCTTATACAGTAATCTATGGGCAGCGCACAAACTATACCTACAATAGGTATAGTATGCGCAGCTGTCTGGAGCCACCGGGTTCATTGATAAAAGTTGTACAGAGCCGACAGGACTCGGCAATACTGTACATGAGGAATTAACCCCTAACATGCCCACCTGAGTGGGTAGCATGTCTCTAGGGGGGGTGGGCTCCATGATGGCCAAAATGAATATTAACATTACAGCTTTTTTAACAGCAGCCGGGATAAGCAAAGTATATGGGAACCGGATTGCTCAGGATTACACATCCTGAGCGATCCGGTTACCGCATTGCGGGGCACAGAACCGCTCTGAAAACTGCAGCCTGCATGATTTTTCACGCAGGCTGCAGTCGGAGGCGGTAACCAGATTGCTTATAAAGCAATCCGGTTTTTATAATAGGCTCCTATGAGGAGCGTTTCCTGCTCCGATTGTGAGCTTTTTAAAAGCTCAAAACCGGATCAGGTTTAAAAAAAAACATAAACGGATGTGTGACCCTAGCCTAAAGAGTATTTTTTGGCTGGTTTTTGACCCTCCTGTGCTGCTCTGCTTTTTTTGGACTTTGTCATTTTTTCAAGTGTAAAGTGTGACCCTGGCCTACAGGAATGCTGTTGGCCCATCATAATTTGAATATAGGAGCTGTTCATTGAGGGTATCAGGAGACATAATAAAATTTTAATTGAGCACTTAAGAAGCATTATTGTTATAGGGACACTCAAGCTTTTGTGAAAAATCATAAGGGGCATTATTACCTTCTAGGAGCAAAATGTGGACACTATTGTCTTAGGGTGCCTTTACATTTGTGTTCCCCTCCGCAGCGTTCTGCGGAGGAGAGCCGCAATGTGACCGCAGCTCCGCAAGCCCCTATCTTTATAATGGGAGCGCCCAGTGCTGCGCTTGACTGCACATGACCGTGCGCACCCATTCACTGCCATATGTGATCTGTGCGCAGGCGGACGCCTGCGCACAAATCACCCAGTCTCGTCCGCACCAGAAATGCAACATGTTGCATTTCTGGTGCGGACGAGACTGGGTGATTTGTGCGCAGGCGTCCGCCTGCGCACAGATCACATATGGCAGTGAATGGATGCGCACGGTCATGCGCAGTCAAGCGCAGCACCGTGCGCTCCCATTATAAAGATAAGGGCCTGCGGTCCTGCGATCACATTGCGGCTCCCCTCCGCAGAACGCTGCGGAGGGGAACGGAAATGTGAAGGTAGCCTTAGACATTTGTACAGGCCATTAATATATTCTAGAGGAAATAATAATTTTAACATTTAAAGTGCACAAAGGAGGTATTATTATTATGCAAAGGGGACATTGGTGGCATTACTATGTGGGTCAGTAAGGCTGGCTTCACACTACGGCTGGGATCTGATCCGTGGCTGTCAGCTTGAGGCAGACAGCCGCGGACCGGATTAGCGCACAGAACTGGAGGGCTAATTTGCCCTCCGGGTCTGTGTGAAGCCGCACGCAACTGCAGCCGCTGATAGGTCAGGACCGTGGGGACCTAGCTGCGGTCCTGAACTGTCAGGAGGGGCCGGCGCTGAGCTTCAGCACCATAGACAGATAAGGAACGTGGCTCGCTCCCTGCGAGCTGCGATCCTGAGTCATCAGCGGCAGCAGCTGCGCCGGGTGCACACCGGACCGGAGGGCAAATTAGCCCTCCAGTTCTGTGTGCTGATTTGGTCCGCAGCTGTCTGCCTCAAGCCGTAGTGTGAAGCCAGCCTAACGGCCACGTTACACACACAGATATATTGGTCACAGATCTCTGGTTGCAGTGTGCAGTGAAATCATGGACACATTGTTCCATTGTACACAGCCACAAAATGGAGCAATGTGTCCATGATTTCACTGCAACCAGAGATCTGTGACCAATATCTGAACAGATATCTGTATGTGTAACGTGGCCTTAAGAGGAGCTCTGGTATTTAGACAAACAACAAGTGAAGCAATAGGGACATATATGAAAGCAGTGCCTCATCATTGGGTTGAGTAGTTTTGCAGAGGTTTCAGTACACAGTGGTGTTAAGAAGAGGTGCAGAGGAGGATAAGCAGCGAAGGTGAGTGGTGAGGGGAGTTTGATTGCTTTTATTTATTTTTTCTACATCTTACATTCATTGGCTAGGGTCACATGTGCGTTTCTGTTTTAAATCCTGATCCGGTTTTGAGCATTAAAAATGCTCAAAACCGGATCCTGATCCGCAGCCCATAGGCTGCAATAGAAAAACCGGATTGCCCAAATGGCAATCCAGTTCCCGGATCCAGTTTTGCAGCCTGCGGTAAAAATCATGCAGGCTGCGTCTATCACAGCGGTTGCAAAACCGGATCCGTTTTTTTAACATGGGCGCCTATGGGAATCGGATCCGGTACCGCAAGGTACATAACCAGATCAGGTTTTGAAAATTGCAAAAGTCCTCATTACAAAACCGGATGCGTTAATGCATCCAGATCTGGAGTGAGGATTGCATTTGCACACATTTTAAGAAGTATGAAGGCACAGTCCAAAACCAAATCCGGTAATGGATGAGGTTACCAGATTGTGCCTTCTAAGTTTGACCCTAGCCATTATGCCCTGAGGTCTCCAGATTCCAGAGCATAATAAAGGACATTCAATTCACACAGAACAAATTTGCTGCAAATGGAATTTTCAAGTAAAATCCATATAATTTGGTGAATCTGGATCTCACAAAATCCCTTCATCTCTAATATGCACACATTATCTTTAATAAATGAATCTGTATCTGTATTGAACATGTGGCATTTTGCTGCAAACCTCAATGTTCTAGAGCAGGGGTCTCAAACTCGGCTGGGTTGGTGGGCCGCACATAGAAAAACATTTATAGCAGGGGGCCGCATCCCTTGTAGGACTAAGGCTGCATTCACACATTTGAGTATTTTGCTGCGCTTTTTTGCGCGCGCTTTTTGCCGCGTTTTTCGGCCGTGCAAAAAAGCGCAGCAAAATACGCAAGGGCTTTCACACACTGCGCTTTCTTTCCCCCAGAAAGCGCAGTGATGTCACAGAGGGGAGGAAGAATCCTGCTTCCTCCTCCCCTCTGTGACATGTGTGACCGCCCCATTAGACTTCACAGTGTATTAATATACACTGTGAAATCTAAATTAAACAAAAGCAAGTTAATGAAAAATAAAAAAGAATCAATATTTCACCTCTCCGACGCCTTCTCCCGCTGTGCGATCTCCGATTCCAAGTGAGATCTCTTCTGACAGGACCTGTGATGACGTCAGAGGGGGGCGTTCCCGGGGCGGTCCCATCGCTGATTGGCTGCTCGCGGTCATGTGATATCACATGACCGCGAGTGCCCGGGAACGCCCCCCCTCTGACGTCACCACAGGTCTTGTCAGAAGAGATCTGACTTAGAACCGGGGATCGCACAGCGGCAGAAGGCGTCGGAAGGTAAGTATTGATTCTTTTTTATTTTTCACACACTTGCTTTTGTTTAATTTAGATTTCACAGTGTAGATTAATACACTGTGAAGTCTAATGGGCGGCCACAGCTGTCACAGAGGGGAGGAGGAAGCAGGATTCTTCCTCCCCTCTGGGAGAATACGCAGAAGTAGCTGCGTAAACAATTGACATATCAATTGTTTACGCAGCTGCGTTTTCTCCCGGAAAACGCACTGCGTATTTTTACGCAATGTCTGCACTGCAAAGTGAATTTCCCATTCACTTTGCAGGCAGACAAAAGGCACATTGCGTATTTTGAAAAGCGCGCGTAAAAAAACGCGGCAAAATACGCAATGTGTGAACGCAGCCTAAGTGATATTTTTAGTAATACCAGGATTTTTTGCTCAGTGTAGTAAAGTACAAATCATGATCCTCTTCTTGTAGTAATGTCCCCATTCTGTAATAATGTCCTTTTCTACTGATGTCCCCAGCCTGATCCCCTTTTCTAGTGATGTTCCCCATCCTGATCGCTTTTTCTAGTGATGTCCCCCATCCTGATCCCTTTTTCTAGTGATGTCCCCCATCCTGATCCCCTTTTCTACTGATGTCCCCCATCCCAATCCCCTTTTCTAGTGATGTCCCCCATCCCAAACCCCTTTTTCTAGTGATATCCCCTATCCTAATCCCCTTTAGTAGTGATGTCCCCCATCCTGATCCCCTTTATTAGTGATGTCCCCCATCCCGATCCCCTTTAGTAGTGATGTCCCCCATCCCGATCCCCTTTAGGAGTGATGTCCCGCATCCTGGTCCCCTTTTGTAGTGATGTCCCCATCCTGATCCCCTTTTCTAGGGATGTCCCCCATCCTGATCCCCTTTTCTAGGGATGTCCCCCATCCTGATCCCCTTTTCTAGGTATGTCCACCATCCTGATTGACTTTTATAGTGATGCCCCCCATCCTGTTTTACCTTCTTTTTACACACTCACATACACACACTCACACACACTCACACACAAACCCACACACACACATATTCTCACACACATACACACTCTCACACATCCCCAAATCCTCATACACACTCTCACTCTCACATACACCCTCACACACACACTTTCTTATATACACATCCTCACTCATATACACACACACACTCACCCACACCCTCTCACACACACTTACACTTTTCTCACTTTAATGATGCATCGCTACAATGCAGGTTGCCGCCGCAGTCCCCGCTGTGGTGACGTCCGGCCTCCACTGGGCTATGATATCCACCAGCCGGCACTCAGATAAGCTCTGTTGCTCAGGAAGATTAATGCAATCTGCCAGCCAGAGGCCCACAGGTGACGCCATATTCCGCCGTCAGCTGCGGGCCTCTCATTGGCTGGCAGCTTGCATTGATCTTGCTGAGTGACAGAGTTTGTTAGTGCCGTGACGGAGGTCCTCACTCGGCGGGGACTGCAGCAGCCCCCTGCAATGGGGCGATGCATCATTAAGTTGTCCAAGGTGCCGCGGGCCGCATAGTGAGGCCCCAGGGGCCGCATGCGGCCCTCGGGCCGCGTGTTTGAGACCCCTGTTCTAGAGCTACAATATCGGCGCTAAGTATATTGTGAAAAAAACACAATACAAATGTTTATTATGTTTATTATTACGGTATGTTAGAATATTCAGCTGTGTCACATAAGAGCATATCTCACAACATTGCAGCCCTTAAAAAGTAATTTTCCTCCTACGGAAGCCCCTACATTCCCCATTCATTGCAGCCATAAAGTATGATGCCAACACAAGTGCCATCAAAACACAGTGATTCCTCCACAGTACCTCCACAAGCGCGGTGTGACGACTCTACTGAACCCCCTTCATCTGCCTCAGAAAAGCATGGTGATGCATTATGATCTCTAACTGTGACCCCCAAATAGCCCTCCATGCAGTATAATTGGCCTACACATGTGGTCAAAATTGTTGGTACCCCTCGTTTACTGAAAAAAAAAACACAATGGTCACAGAGATAACTTGAATTTGACAAAAGGAATATTAAATACAAAATCTATGAAAATGAGCAAATAAAAGTAATGGTGGGTTTACACGTTGCGATATCGGCATCCAACTCCAACCAAAAGTCACGTGGTTCGTGCGTTGGACCCTATATCATTCGTGCGTTGTACGGTGTGAACATCCAATGCGATGCAGGAACGATGGCAAACCGATATCGGGGGTCGAATGAGCGTGCTATTCAACCGCCCGATATCGGATGCCGGTTGGAGCCGGAATGTCCTGTGTGACAGCCCAACTCCGATGTGTAGTGCAACGTCACCCATTCACTCCCATGTTAAATGGTCGTTCCTGGGTCGGGGGGCGTACACATCGTAGGGACGTTGTATCCCGATATCGCAACGTGTAAACCGCCAAAGCGATTCAGGGAAAACCGGGCACAAAATGCGCACTCCACCGCCGTTGTATACGATATCGGAACGATATCGTGACATGTAAACCCACCATTAGACTTTGCTTTACAACCTGCTTCCACAGAATTAAAAAAAAAAATTAAACTCATGAAATAGACCTGAACAGAAATAATGGTACCCCTGAAAACGTGACAAAAGGGACAGGTTAAATTAAGGTGTGTCCACTAATTAGCATCACAGGTGTCTATAATCTTGTAATCAGCCAGTGGACCTGTATATAGAGCTACAGATACTCACTGTGCTGTTTGTGACATGGTGAGTACCACATTCAACATGGACCAGAGGAAATCAAGGAAAGAGTATAATGCACCCTCATAGTTATCCATAGAATATGATGCAAACCCCATAGTCCTCCATATAAACCATGTTCCAAATTATGATGCAAATTGGTTTTAAGTGTCATAGGGTTTGTTTTTTTGTCAATGAAACCCATTGATGGTATTGTGTCTCAGGGTACCATCACACAGGGAGATATCGCCGGCGATGTTGCCGGGAACACAGGGGCGTGGCCTAATTGTGGCGACATCGCTGGCGAATTGCCGCATGTGACAGGACGATAATCAGGCGATGAATCGCCTGAGCAACATCGCCAGGTATCCCAACAATGTTGGGAAACCTGGCGATGTTGCTGAGGCGATCATGCCTGATCGCCCTGTGTAACGCGGCAACCTGCAATGTGGCGGGCGACACCGCCTATCTCCAACATTGCGTGTTACCGCTCGCTGGGTTGCTGGGCAACCCAGCGAGCGATAGCCGCGGCAACTAGCCGGCGACATCGCCGGTAAGTTGCTCCGTCTGACATCTCCCCGGCGATGTTGCCAGGGATGCGCGCTCCCGCGCATTGCCGGCAACGTCGCCGCAACCATCGCCCCGTGTGACGGTACCTTCAGGGATCTTTGGATCACTGAAATCAATCTCAGATACCTGTGATAATTAGTTTGACAGGTGAGCCCAATAAAAGGAAAATTGGGTGTTCCACAATATTGAGCAGGCCACAGTTTTCAAGTAACATGGTAAAGAAAAAGGATCTCTCTGCTGCCGAAAAGCAACAAATAGTGCAATGCCTTTGACAAGGGATGAACATATTAGATATTGCACGAATACTTAAGTGTGATCATCGTACTGTGAAGAGATTTGTGGCTGATTCTGAGCACAGACGTATTCGTGCAGATAAAGGCAGAATGAGGAAGGTTTCTGCCAGGCAAGTTCATCGGATTAAGAGAGCAGCTGAACCTCAAGGTGTAGGATCCTTCAAAGGCTTGCTGTGGTGCATAAACCTAGTATTCGGCCACCACTAAACAGTGCCACAAGCAGAAACGGTTGCCGTGGGCCCACATACATGAAGACTAATTTTCAAACAGTCTTGTTTACTGATGAGTACCGAGCAACCCTGGATGGTCATGATGGATGGAGTAGTGGATGGTTGGTGGATGGCCACCATGTCCCAACAAGACTGTGACGCCAGCAAGGAGGTGGAGGAGTAATGTTTTGGGCCGGAATCATTGGGAAACAGCTGTTAGGCCTCTTTAAGGTTCCTGAAGGTGTGAAAATGACCTCTGCAAAAGTATATAGAGTTTCTGACTGAGAACTTTCTTCCATGGTACAAAAAGCAAAAACATGTCTTCAGGAGCAAAATCATGTTCATGCATGACAATGCAACATCTCATGCTCATGCTGCAAAGAATGTCATTGGCTTCTATGGGCATAAAAGGAGATAAACATATGGTGTGGCCACCACCTTCCCCTGACCTCAACCCTATAGAGAACCTTTGGGGTATAATCAAGCAAAAGATCTATGAGGGTGGGAGGCAATTCACATCAAAATAGCAGCTCTGGGAGGCTATCCTGACATCATGCAAAGAAATGCAAGCAGAAACTCTCCAGAAACTTAAATGTTCAATGGATGCAAGAATTGTGAAGGTGATATCAAAGAAGGGTTCCTATGTTAACATGTAACTTGGCCTGTTAGGATGTTTTGGAGTTAAATACCGTATATACTCGTGTATAAGCCGACCCGTGTATAAGCCGACCCCCTACTTTTGCCCCCAAAACCTGGGAAAACCTATTGACTCGTGTATAAGCTGAGGGTGG
The DNA here is from genome assembly GCA_033576535.1 of Allobates femoralis. Lineage (NCBI taxonomy): Eukaryota > Metazoa > Chordata > Amphibia > Anura > Aromobatidae > Allobates > Allobates femoralis. The sequence continues at coordinate 630,035,361 of JARQOC010000002.1, read as the reverse complement.
ACCCCAGCACAGGTATACAGCCCCCAGCAGTGTGGTATACAGGCCCCCCCAGTGGTATACAGGCCTCCCCAGTGGTAGTATACAGCAGCCTCCCCAGTGGTAGTATACAGCAGCCTCCCCAGTGGTATATACAGGCCCCAGCAGTATTACAGCAGCCTCCCCAGTGGTATATAGAGGCCCCAGCAGTATTACAGCAGCCTCCCCAGTGTCATATACAGGCCCCAGCAGTATATACAGCAGCCGCAGTGGTATACAGCAGCCTCCCCAGTGGTATATACAGACCCCAGCAGTATTACAGAACCCTCCCCAGTGGTATATACAGGCCCCAGCAGTATATACAGCAGCCCCAATGGTATACAACAGCCCCAGTGGTATATAGCAGCCCCAGTGGTATATAGCAGCCCCAGTGGTATATAGCAGCCCCAGTGGTGTGGTATACAGCAGCCCCAGTAGTATATAGCAGCCCCAGTGGTATACAGCAGCCCCAGTGGTATACAGCAGCCCCAGTGGTATATAGCAGCCCCAGTGGTATATAGCAGCCCCAGTGGTGTGGTATACAGCAGCCCCAGAGCCCCAGTGGTATATAGCAGCCCCAGTGGTATACAGCAGCCCCAGTGGTATATCGCAGCCCCAGTGGTGTGGTATATAGCAGCCTCAGGGGTATATGGCAGCCCCAGTGGTATATAGCAGCCCCAGTGGTATATAGCAGCCCCAGTGGTGTGGTATACAGCAGCCCCAGTGGTATATGGCAGCCCCAGTGGTATATAGCAGCCCCAGTGGTGTGGTATACAGCAGCCCCAGTGGTATACAGCAGCCCCAGTGGTATACAGCAGCCCCAGTGGTATATAGCAGCCCCAGTGGTGTGGTATACAGCAGCCCCAGTGGTATATAGCAGCCCCAGTGGTATATAGCAGCCCCAGTGGTATATAGCAGCCCCAGTGGTATATAGCAGCCCCAGTGGTGTGGTATATAGCAGCCCCAGGGGTATATAGCAGCCCCAGTGGTATATAGCAGCCCCAGTGGTGTGGTATATAGCAGCCCCAGGGGTATATAGCAACACCAGTGGTATATAGCAGCCCCAGGGGTATATAGCAGCCCCAGTGGTATATAGCAGCCCCAGTGGTGTGGTATACAGCAGCCCCAGTGGTATATAGCAGCCCCAGTGGTATACAGCAGTCCCAGTGGTATACAGCAGCCCCAGTGGTATATAGCAGCCCCAGTGGTGTGGTATATAGCAGTCCCAGGGGTATATAGCAGCCCCAGTGGTATATAGCAGCCCCAGTGGTGTGGTATATAGCAGCCCCAGGGGTATATAGCAGCCCCAGTGGTATATAGCAGCCCCAGGGGTATATAGCAGCCCCAGGGGTATATAGCAGCCCCAGTGGTGTGGTATACAGCAGCCCCAGTGGTATATAGCAGCCCCAGTGGTATATAGCAGCCCCAGTGGTGTGGTATATAGCAGCCCCAGGGGTTATAGCAGCCCCAGTGGTATATAGCAGCCCCAGGGGTATACAGGCCCCCAAATGCTGGCACTCGCCCCCCTCCTTGAACAGGCCCCCTCCTGCTGCTTAACTTACCATCCCTGGTCCTCTGCACAGCGCCGGTCTTCTGTGCTCCGTCCTCCATGCTCCCATCCTCGCTGCATCCGGGGTCCCTGGCCGTCGCAGCAACGATGACGTCATCGTTAATGCGAAGGCCGGGGACCCCGGATGCAGCCGAGGACGGGAGCATGGAGAACGGAGCACCGAGGACCGGCGCTGTGCAGAAGACCAGGGATGGTAAGTTAAGCAGCAGGGGGAACCCTTACAAGGAGGGGGGCGAGTGCCAGCATTTGGGGGCCAGATATGCACTGCTTCCCCCTGCCGCTGATTGACAGGGGGCAGCAGTGCATATATAATGAGCGGCCCCACATGACGGGGCGCTCATACAGCAGCCTTCACCCGCCTTCTTCAGCCTCCCCAGCCCCGGACACAGCCCCCACCACCATATTGACCCGTGTATAAGCCGAGGGGGAGACTTTTCAGCCCAATTTTTGGGCTGAAAAACTCGGCTTATACACGAGTATATACGGTAGCTGTTTATTTCAGTGAATGTGACCCCCTAAAGCTGCAAATTCAACAAATGAGCATTTTCAGTTCTTTCAAACATATCAAATGTTTATTTAGAGGTTTTTTTTTATTATTTTGAAGATGATACTATTATCATTGGGAGGTTTCTTCAATAAAATTCGATGTATACTCTAATGGGTGATGAATTTTATTACACTGACTGTCATTTGCACCAACCATTTAGGAAAATCAGAGAAAAAGAACATTTGCATAATAATTTGGAACATGGTTTAGTATAATGCACACCATATAGTACTCTATATATTATAATGCATCCCGTAGTCCTCCATATATTATAATGCACCCTCCATAGTCCTCCATATTATATAATGCACCCATCCATATTCCTCCATGTCATATAATGCACCCCCATAGCTTTCCATATTGTATAATGCACCCAACCATAGTCCTCTATATAATTTAATGCACTCCCATACTCCTTCACATTGTATAATTCATCCCATTGTCCTCCAAATAGTTTAATGCACCCTCCATAGTCCTCTATATTGTATAATGCACCTATCCGTATTCCTCCATGTCATATAATGCACCCCTATAGTCTTCCATGTTGTATAATGCACCCAACTTAGTCCTATATATAATTTTATGCACTCCCATACTCCTTCACATTGTATAATGCATCCCATTCTCCTCCATATAGTATAATGCATCCCATAGTTCTCCATATATTATAATACACCTCAATAGTCCTCCATATATTACCATGCACCTCAAAGTCCTCCATATATTATAATGCCCCCCTTATAGTCATCTCTATACAATAATGCACCCCATAGTTTCCATATATTATAATGCCCCCCTTATAGTCATCTATATACAATAATGCACCCCATAGTTTCCATATATTATAATGCACCCATAGTCTTTCATATATTACAATGTGGTTAGCACTGCAGCTTTGCAATGCTGGGGTCCTGGGTTCAAAACCTACCTGGGACAACATCTGCAAGGAGTTTTGTATGTTCTCCCTGTACTTGCATGGGTTTCCTCTGGATTCTCCAGTTGCCTCCCACATCTCAAAGACATATTGATAGGATGTATAGATTAAGAGGCACAATGGGGACAGTGTTACTATTAGTTGTTATTATTTTTAATGCACCCCCTATAGTCATCCATGTATTATAATGCACCACTCATAGTCCTAGATAAATTATTATATGCCCCATAGTTCTCCATATATTATAAAGCACCCCTTATAGTTCTGCGTATCATATAATGTACTCCCATAGTCCACTACATAGTATATTGCACTGCATAGTCTTCCACATAGTAAAGTGCACCCTCCATAGTCCTCTATTTGGTATAATGGGCCTCACATTGCCCTCCATATAATATAATGCACCCACCATTGTACTCAAAATAGTATATTGGGCCCCACAGAGTCCTCCATATAGTAAAATGCACCACGCATAGTACTCCATCAGGGGTCTCAAACACGCGGCCCCTGGGGATTCTCTGTGCGGCTCGGTGAACCGTGTACTAACATGCCAGCGCTATAGTGCAGGAGGGAGCCGCACTCCCTGCTGTGTATACTTTCCGGCAGCAGCACTGACAAGGCTGTGCAACTCTGTAACATCAATAAAAGCTGCCAGCCAATGAGAGGCCCGCAGGTGATGTCATATGCTGACGGCAGCTGCATGCCTCTCATTGGCCCGTGGATTGCATTGATGTTACAGAGCTGCACAGCCTTGTCAGTGCCCCGGCAGGAAAATATACACAGCGGGGAGCACGGCTCCCTCCTGCACTATAGCGGCGGAATGTTAAAGGTTAGGAAATTGTGTGTGAGAGAGTCTGTGAGTGTGAAAGGCTCCGAAAACTGCAGCCTGCATAATTTTTCACGCAGACTGCAGAGCCGGAAGCGGTTACCGGATTGCTTGTGAAGCAATCCGGTTTTTATAATAGGCTCTTATGAGGTGCGTTTCCTGATCCGGTTTTGAGCTTTTTAAAAGCTCAAAACCGGATCAGGTTTTAAAAAAAAAAAAAAACCTGAAATGTGACTCTAGCCTGTGAATGTGAGTAAGGCTAGGGTCATATTAGGAAGGCAAATGCGGTTATCGCATCCACATCTGGATGCGGTAACCGCAAGTGCCTTCAGGCACATTTTTTAAAAAAAATGTGTCTCTATCTCCGCATGCGGTAACCGGATTGCTCTGGATGTGTAATCTGGAGCAATCCGGTTACCGTATGCTTTGTTCATCAGAACAAAGGGTTAAATGTTACTAATGGATGTGGGCAACATATCTCTAGGGGTTCAAAGTCTCTTGGGGGTTCAAAGTGCTCACTATGCATCTAAATAAGTTCCTTGGGGGGGTCTAGTACTTTTATTTCCACAGAAATTTTCTTTTTTCATATTTACAGATTAATTTGTGAAGCACTGGGGCGTTCAAAATGCTCACCACCCATCTTGATAAGTTCCCTGGGGGCTCTAGTTTCCAAAATGGGGTCACTTGTGGGGGAGCTCCAATGTTTAGACACACAGGGGCTCTCCAAACGCGACATGGTGTCCGCTAACAATTTGAATGGAAAATCAGCTCAAATTGTTAGCGGACACCATGTCGCGTTTGGAGAGCCCCTGTTTGCCTAAACATTGGAGCTCCCCTACAAGTGACCCCATTTTGGAAACTAGATCCCCCAGGGAACTTATCTAGATGGGTGGTGAGCATTTTGAACGCCCAGGTGCTTCACAAATTAATCTGTAAAAATGAAAAAAGAAAATTTTTGTGGAAATAAAAGTACCGTATATACTCGTGTATAAGCCGAGTTTTTCAGCACAGAAATTGTGCTGAAAAGTGCCCCCCTCGGCTTATACACGAGTCAGTGACGGCTGACTGTGTGGGGCCGGTGTCCGGGGGCTGGAGGAGGCAGGGGGAGCCGTGCATATTACATAGCACTGTCAGTGCTCTCCCGCCCCCCTGTGGTAGTATACAGCAGTGCCCCCCCTGTGGTATATACAGCCCCCCCCCCCCCCGTTGCTGCCGCACACCTGTAAAAAGAAGATCTTTCATACTTATCCTCCTGCTGTCACCGCGCGCATCCTCCGCTCTCCTTGCTTGCACCCGGCGTCCATCCACGTGACGTCATTATTTGTGCGCGGTCATATGGATGGACGCCGGAGCCCGGGTGCAAGCAAGGAGAGCGGAGGATGCGCGCGGTGACAGCAGGAGGATAAGTATGAAAGATCTTCTTTTTACAGGTGTGCGGCAGCAACGGGGGGGCTGTATATACCACAGGGGGGGCTGCTGTATACCCAAAGGGGGGGGCTGCTGTAAACTACCACAGGGGGAGGCACTGCTGTATACTACCACAGGGGAGGGGCTGCTGTATATACCACAGGGGGGGCTGCTGTATATACCACAGGGGAGGGGCTGCTGTATATACCACAGGGGGAGGCACTGCTGTATACTACCACAGGGGAGGGGCTGCTATATATACCACAGGGGGAGGCACTGCTGTATACCCACAGGGGGGGGCTGCTGTATACCCAAAAGGGGGGGCTGCTGTATATACCTCTGTGGCTGCTGTATACTACCACAGGGGGAGACTGCTGTATAATACCACAGGGGGAGACTGCTGTATACTACCACTGGGGAGGCTGCTGTATACTACCACAGGGGGAGGCTGCTGTATACTACCACAGGGGGAGGCTGCTGTATACTACCACAGGGGGAGGCTGCTGTACACTACCACAGGGGGAGACTGCTGTATACTACCACAGGGGGAGACTGCTGTACACTACCACAGGGGGAGGCTGCTGTACACTACCACAGGGGGAGACTGCTGTACACTACCACAGGGGGAGACTGCTGTATACTACCACAGGGGGAGACTGCTGTATACTACCACAGGGGGAGACTGCTGTATACTACCACAGGGGGAGACTGATGTATACTACCACAGGGGGAGACTGATGTATACTACCACAGGGGGAGACTGATGTATACTACCACAGGGGGAGACTGCTGTATACTACCACTGGGGAGGCTGCTGTATACTACTACTGGGGCTGCTGTATATACCTCTGTGGCTGCTGTATACTACCACTGGGGAGGCTGCTATATACCACTGGGGGGGACTGTATACCTGTGCTGGGGTCCACCCTCGGCTTATACACGAGTCAATAGGTTTTCCCAGGTTTTGGGGGCAAAAGTAGGGGGGTTGGCTTATACACGGGTCGGCTTATACACGAGTATATACAGTACTTTTTCATTTTTACGGATGAATTTGTGAAGCACCTGGGGGTTCAAAATGCTCAACACCCATCTCGATAAGTTCCCCGGGGGCTCTAGTTTCCAAAATGGGGTCACTTGTGGGGGAGCTCCAATGTTTAGGCACACAGGGGCTCTCCAAACGCGACATGGTGTTCGTTAATAATTTGAATGGAAATCAGCTCAAATTGTTAGCGGACACCATGTCACGTTTGGAGAGCCCCTGTGTGCCTAAATATTGGAGCTCCCCTACAAGTGACCCCATTTTGGAAACTAGAGCCCCCAAGGAACTTATTTAGATGGGTGGTGAGCATTTTGAACCCCCAGGTGCTTCCCAAATTCATCTGTAAAAATGAAAAAGTACTTTTTTTTTCACAATAATTTTCTTTTAGCCTACATTTTTTCATTTTCACATGGGCAACAGGATAAAATTCATCCTAAAATGTGTTGGTCAATTTCCCCTGAGTACATCGATACCTCATATGCGGTCATAAACCACTGTTTGGGCGTACGACAGGGCTCAGAAGGGAAGGAGCGCCAATTCACTTTTTGAATGTAAAATTAGCTCCAAAATTGCGCTCCTTCCCTTCTGAGCCCTGCCGTGCGCCCAAACAGTGGTTTATTACCACATATGAGGTATCGGTGTACTCGGGAGAAATTGCACAACACATTTTAAGATCCATTTTATCCAGTTGCCCATGTGAAAATGAAAGAATTGAGGCTAAAAAAATATTTTTGATAAAAAAATAAAATATCCATTTTTTGTTTCCACTTTGCTTTAGTTCCTGTGAAGCACCTGAAGGGTTAATAATCTTCTTGAATGTAGTTTTGAGTAGCTTGAGGGATGCCGTTTTTGGAATGGTGTCACTTTTGGGTGTTTTCTGTCATGTACACCCCTCAAAGAGACTTCAAATGTGATGTGGTTATTAAAAAAATGGTTTTGTAAATTTTGGTTGAAAAATGAAAAATTGCTCATGAACTTTGAACCCTTATAACTTCCTAACAAAAATTTTTTTTTTTCCTAAATTGTGCTGATGTGCAGTAGACATGTGGGAAATATTATGTAATAACTATTTTGTGTCACATAACTCTCTGGTTTAGCAGGAAAAAAATTCAAAATTTGAAAATTGCAAAATTTTCAAAATTTTTGCCATATTTTTGATTTTTTCACAAATAAACGCAAAAATTATCGACCTAAATTTAATACTAGCATGAAGCCCAATATGTCACGAAAAAACAATCTCAGAATCACTAGGATCGGTTGAAGCGTTCCAGAGATATTACCTCATACAGGGACACTGGTCAGAATTGCAAAAAATGCCATGGTCTTTAGGGTCAAAATAGGCTGGGTCCTGAAGGGGTTAATTGTCGCCATTTTACGTTTTTGTCCTTGTCTGCCCTTACACATGTAAAGCGCCATGGAACCTAACGGCGCTATATAAATATCTAATAATAATCTTCCATATATTATAATACACCACATAGTCCTCCATATAGTATAATGTATAGCATAATTCTCACGTCTGCCAAGACATGTCTGCCATGTCCCTCACCCAAGTGCCTCATATAAGTGTATAGAAATGAATTTGACTGAATTCGATGAGAATTTGCTGGAAGTGGAAGGTACTAGATATCTGCTTGCTATGACATTTTTCTAATGAACTCACATCCTATTCCAACCCCTCTCTTGGCACAATATCTGCAATTCAATTCAGTCAAATAGACCTGATATCGACTGGAATTGACTGGGATAGAGTGGAAGGTAACGACACAGAGGGCCACTCAAACAATGTGTATAACTCTATTCACTACTAAAGTTTACCATGTCTTTTCTTTCATTGCTTGTTTTCTTATATGCCTTCACCACCCATTTTCACCACCCTATCCCCCCTCCATCACCACTCATTCACATCAGCCCCTCTCTCCTACCATACTCTATGTACAGCTCCCAAGTTATCTTCAGTTTACTGAAGATTCTCAGCCCATCTTATTCCAAAGTTTTTCATAATAAACCCAGTCCTAAATCCATAAACTACTTGCTCTTTCTCTTTTTACTGCTGCTCCTGTCAGGTGATATCTCTCCCAACCCTGGTCCACCCTCAGCTAACTTCAACCCCTCTCCCCCCTCACATAGAAACCCTACTAACCTTATTACCATTACATGCACACCTTCATCTCCCTCTTTTAATTGTGCTCTCTGGAATCCACGGTCTGTATGCTACAAAGTTCCCTTCATTCATAACTACTTTCTCACTAACTCTCTTAATCGTGGCTCTCACAGAAACCTGACACTGCTTCCCCTGCTGCTATTTCTCATGACAGCTTACATTTCTCCCATTTCCAGAGACCTGAGAACAGATATGGTGGTGGAGTTGGCTTACTCTTTATCCCAACAATGTACTTTCCAGGTCATCCCTCCAGCCCCATCACTCTCATTCCCCTCTTTTGAGGTTCACACCATGAGGCTATTCCATCCCCTCCCCCTCAGAGTAACAGAGGTATACCGCCCACCAAGGTCACCCACCCACTTCCTCGATCATTTCTCCGCGTGGCTGCCGCACTTCATGTCCTCAGAATTACCAACCTTCATTCTGGGAGACTTCAACATCCCAATAAACAGCCCCACCTCCCCATCTGAATTCCATCTCCTATCTCTAACCACCTCTCTTGGCCTTACACAGCTTTCAACCTCGGAGACACACAAAGATGGTAACACCCTTGACCTGGTTTTTGTCCGGCTTTGCTCAACCTCCTCCTTAGATAATTCACCTCTTCCCCTCTCTGACCATAACATCCTCTCCTTCACACTTACTCACCCTCGCCCACCACAGCACACCCCTGCCTATCACACATCCAGAAACCTACAGGCCATCAATCCTCATACACTCACAGACTCTTTACACTCATCACTGTCCCCAATCTCTTTACTCTCCTGTCCAGATCTGGCAGTAAATCACTACAATGACACTCTCAGAAGCACCCTGGACCAAGTAGCCCCCCTCACGCTCAGAACCTTTAAACATAGAACAAAACTGCCTTGGCTCACATCACAAACTCGATTCCTCCAGCAATGGTCTAGGAGTGCTGAACACCTATGGAGGAAAACTCGCTCACCAGAAGACTTTATCCATTACAAATTCATGCTAAAAACCAACAACTCTGCCCTTCATCTTGCCAAAAAAAACTACTTCACCACCCTGATCTCCTCACTATCCAACAATCGAAAAAAACTCTTTGACACCTTTCACTCTCTCCTCAGTCCTAAAGTGCAGGCCCCATTACTGACCTCTGTGCTGATGATCTAGCCACTTAATTTATGGAAAAAATAGCCAAAATCCGCCAGGAAATCAGCTCCCAGACTCTAAGCACTGCCACTGCCACTCTTCTTTACATCTCCTGCGGCTCACTCTATATAACCCAGTCACAGAAAAAGAAGTCACCAGGCTCCTCTCTTCCTCCTATCCCACTACATGCACCACCGACCCCATTCCCTCACAACTACTCCAGTCCCTCTCTCCAGTCGTCACCACTCACCTAATCAAAATGTTCAACTTCTCCCTCTCTTCTGGCATCTGTCCCTCTTCCTTCCTAGGCGTTATCATGGTGCCACACACTGAGAGAGAGATGTCAGATACAGGGAGGTTAGTGGAGGGCGGGAGCAGGAGAAGTCCAGTTTTGGAAAGGTTGAGATTCAAATAGAAAGGTTGAGTTTCAAAAAGAGAGCAGACATGATGTTGGAAATTGCAGCTAGACAGTCATAGACATCATCTGTGATGAGCTGCCGTAAAGCAAAACTCGCACATGCGCAATGCACCCAAAGGGTGTACAGACGTCATCAGAGCCAGATATGACACGATTAGCGCCATAACGGCTAATTCGCCCATGGGGAAGCGCGAGGATGCTGCAGAAGCATTATCACGCCCATCGAGGCATGAATACAAGCCGCAGAGGTGGCGAGACTCAATCTCAGGGAATGCCTTTTGTGACTTCTGAGGGAACAGAAGCCGCAGTTATGTAAGGATGAAAACCACTTTTTTAAACCATTGAAAATACTCATTTAGGTCATAAAGGGATAGGTAGAATACCACTAGGAAGGTGCAGGGACAGATTTTTAGTGGTCAGGTTCCCTTTAAGGCTCCTTCTATAGGAGAAGGGACAAGTGCTGCAGAGCTACAGATTGTCTACAGATTGTCAGCTCCTATTCTCAGGTATGGATGGGACACTGGGACCAGATCCTTTCTGTAAAAGACTTCGGGGACTGTCAGACAGTATTTGGGAGTGCAGGACAACTGGCAACACAGGGTTGGCCATATTGTGAGGACTGTCAGATACCATGCATTGGGCTTGTACTTTGGCTCGTGGCTGATAACTTCTGCTATTGATAAAATAAAGCTTAATAAACCTCTATCTGCTGTTAGAGCTGCCCGTCATGATCAGGACTGGTCAATCTCTGCCAGGTGCAGAATGTTCCTATCGGCCCCTTTATTTTCCCAATACAGCAGCATTAAATTTTCCAGTCCAGTGATTCCCCCAAAAAAATATTAATGAGCATTCGGATGATTTTTCTCTATAGGTAATAATTACATTTGGGAGGATCCATCATTAGATTACAGGTATAGTTACCAAATGTAGGTACATTTTATGTGACTTTTTTAGGCTTTTGCACCATTTCATTATTAATTGGACTGTTCATCCTGAGCTGTCTGGTTTTTGGATACAATGCCAGAACTACAGCAAGGACTGAAATAAGATTTGGGGTATTTAAATGTCATTTAGGGTCTGTGTTACCACCCATAGGCACTACAATGCCTATCATGATTGGGTGAGAACCTGTGTGAGGTCATTCAACAGGGAAGGAACATATTTAAAGGAAATGTCCACAAAATACATTTTTTCTTCCCCCTCCTCCCAAAGTGCTCAGACTGCCTAAAAAAATGAAGATTGTAACATTTGGATAGGAGATTATTATTATTATAATATATTTATATAGCGCCATTTGTTCCATGGCGCATTACATGTGTAAGGGCAGAACAAGGACGAGTACATAAATAACGACGAATAAATCATACAGGTACATTAGGGCAGAGATCCTGTCCACAAGGGCTCACAGTCTATAGGATAACTTGATTTCACTGGTCAACCCCTTATAATGGACTTTGAAACATTAATCAAATACTTTGATCAGATTATGAAACTATTTTATAGACATATTCACCATCTTGGAGCGAGCACCGTATCAGACAGTTATGATGACATCATAGACTCTGAATGACATCACAGTTGATATAGAATGTGCAGAGATCTGCTCCGGAGCCAGCTTGTGCCACTTGGACCTGACAGCCGGAAGGAGACAAGTCCAGGTAGGGAGATCTCTACTATTAGGAGGATTATGACAGTTAAAACCTCCTGCAATCAGCTGTTATTGCTGAGGGAAGTAGCTGCCCCGACAGGACCCATGCGGTATTGCGGCCCCTATATTAGGAGGGTAACATTGTAAAAACCGTTTGTGGAGTGTGATCTAATAAGGTGAATGTACATATGTATGTATATACACATATCTATATGTTATATAAACATATAAATACACAACTAGGTGGGGACAACTCCATATAGCTCCATTTTTGGGTAGTTTTGCCTTTTACGTGGACAATTTATAGCATTTTGTCAAATAATTTAGGGTAGGGGGAAGGAAGGCGGCTCCTTGGATTCCAGACACCGGATCAATGGCATGGCAACCATCCTTAGTATACAGCAACAAATGAAGAAGATCCAGTGTCAATCTCTGCTTCCTAATATTTGGTGAAAATATTTCTGCTTATATAGTATGTGAGGTAGCAACCGGGGAGCCCGCTTGCATAACGACAAAACACGTGTTTTGTAAGTTTAACCAATGTCTACCCGTTTATTTTTCACATATAATAGCATAACCCGGGTAGCATGTTGGACACATATCAAATCGGTTATAAACACTTTACATAAATACATCATACATTACATAGAACATTGCACATATACATTCACAATAACCCGGGACCTGTAACCACGACTCTCTCCCCATTGGAGCTCTAACACCTGCTCCCGGGGTAGCTACGGCCTCCGGCCTACTTACACATCTTATAGTACATTTATAATAAATACATGTGTTATATTTCGACGATGACCCCTCCGGGTTCATAACAGGGATTGAGCAACCTGAGTACCGGGTATGTCATGTATCCCCAAGGGGCTCCTTCCTGGACGTATCTCCGCCTACGTCCCGGTCAGAGTCCACCTGGTTCAACCATGGTGTCCCCACTCTAGGAGCCCTTTTAACCCCTGCTTCTGACCTTCGTTACATACGCCTCAACGGGCCCTGTGGGTCCCAATGGCGGTACCTGCCGCCTGGCTTTTAGTCACCCAGCTTGATGACATAACATTACCCCGTAGTCAGGATTCCTGCCTGACCGGGCCTTACATACCATGTGTGATCCATCATTCAAACGTCCATGGATCACATACATTTCTTCCACACGCTCACAGCCCATGATCCATGGACTGTGGCTCCTCCATGGCCCATTACAGGGACTGGCAAACCATAGTACACGGGAACCTCATCCGTTACCTACTAGGAGCCCTATTACCCCTGTGTCTGGCACCACAGGCACACCCACACCATTAGAGACCGTGGTTGAGGGACGGGTACCCTCTGCAAGCAGCAGGGCAAGCCTCCCTCTCATCCCACAGGGACGGAACGCCTCCAACATCATCCATACTGGCTGGGTCACTTTCTCCCCACATTATTATACAATGTTCTTACATAGGTCATCATCTTACATTCAGGGCAATTGCCTAAGCCCCTACATACATCAACGGGTCCTTTACCGACTGCCTAGACGGACCCAATAGCGGTTATGCCCGCCTGGCATTACTCACACACAGCTCACTCCATTACACGGGAACCGCTGTCTTTCCGGGCACGGATCCGGGTCTCGCTACCTGTGTAACGGGTCCACCAAGCGTACCCCAAGGGCTCCTTTCCCGGACGTGGTTCACCCCACGCCCGGACCAGTCTCCACCGGGTTCAGCCACGGCTTCCCCACCAGGTGCTATCACAACCGCGGACCTTGGCCCCGGCCTGGAGCTAGCATGCTCCCTTCATTCACACAGAGCCTCTAGACTGCTCTGCTCTGCTCTTGGCTGGTCTCAGCTTCCATCTGAATCTGAATGAATCTCTCAATCACTCAGCTGGCTGCCTCTTATCGTGCCAGCCACTCCCACATGGACACACCCCCCTTAGCTGCTGGTAATCAGCCTTTCACACAGCTCAGGTTAACTCCCTGTGTTCCGGGTTGTCAGCACTCAGCCCTTACATCCCTTCTCCTTAGGGCTTCCTCGATCTTATGAGCCACTCATTAGTAACATGAAACCTTGTGTTCAAAGTTGGTTCACACAGCATTATCACAGTCAACCCGGCCAGTGTGCACAGGATCCTCCTGATCCTGCATGTGATGCGCCCTGGCCATGAGGATCATGCCGGCGGTGCCTCACAAGTAACAATATCCACCTGTAAATTATCAGATGTGCATTGACTTTAGTGAATTTTTCCTCTTGCGGTTCTTATATATATATAAACTTAATATACATACCACAATTTAATTACAGGTGGATATTATCTATTATATAATTGCCGTAGCGACTTCCGTCGCAAACGGCGCCACTTCCGTGGCTTTGTTCGTGGCTTTGTTCGTGGCCTTGTTCGTGGGCGCGCGGTGCCACTTCCGTGGCTTTGTTCGTGGGCACTGGGCGCCCATGCAACTCACTCGCATTCGCGGCCATTGCGAGTCTCCCACCCCGGCGACGACTGACGAGAGCCGTGGCCGAAAATAGAACCAAGGGCCTGGCCATGCACAGCTCTAAAGACCGCTATGTATCTCAATGGGAAGTGAGGCGCTATGCTCATTGGTCGGCGCCAGAACACAGCGACCAATGAGCATAGCGCCTCACTTACAGCGGTAAATTTGAAACTCAAAGTCCTCCATGTATCTCAATGGGAAGTGACTTGATAAAAATCCTTGCAGCACACAGCTACTATCAATGATGTACAAGTGCTATAAGCCATATGTGTTTGAGGAAAAAATTCAAAAACTTACGTTTTTTCAAAAAACTCAAAAATCTTTCTTTTAATTCTGAAGTTCTTAGTACATACATTGGCCAATGTCTGCTTGCTCATCAACTGCGACAAAGTGACTTCAGGCATGATGAGTCCTATCTGACATCCCTGCCCTCCTTGTCCACCCCCCCACTTTTCAGTGGGCAGACACCATCTATACCCTCGATCACCTGTAGGTTAATGAGGGTGCACATTGCAGCAAAGGAGCCTGCAACTCCACATAATATATAACAAGAAAAGCTGCACAGCACTCGCAATGGGAAGTGAGGCGCGAAGCTCATTGGTCGTTGTGTGCTGGCGCTGACCAATGAGCTTCGCGCCTCACTTACAGCGGTAAATGTGAAACTCAAAGTCCTCCATGTATCTCAATAGGAAGTGAGGCGCGAAGCTCATTGGTCGCTGTGTGCTGGCGCCGACCAATGAGCATAGCGCCTCACTTACAGCGGTAAATTTGAAACTCAAAGTCCTCCATGTATCTCTATAGGAAGTGAGGCGCTTTTTTCATTGGTCGGCGCCAGCACACAGCGACCAATGAGCTTCGCGCCTCACTTCCTATTGAGATACGTGGAGGACTTTGAGTTTCACATTTACCGCTGTAAGTGAGGCGCGAAGCTCATTGGTCGGCGCCAGCACACAGCGACCAATGAGCTTCGCGCCTCACTTCCTATTGAGATACATGGAGGACTTTGAGTTTCAAATTTACCACTGTAAGTGAGGCGCTATGCTCATTAGTCGGCGCCAGCACACAGCGACCAATGAGCTTCGCGCCTCACTTCCTATTGAGATACATGGAGGACTTTGAGTTTCAAATTTACCGCTGTAAGTGAGGCGCTATTCCCATTGGTCGGCGCCAGCACACAGCGACCAATGAGAATAGCGCCTCACTTCCCATTGAGATACATGGAGGACTTTCAGTTTCAAATTTACCACTGTAAGTGAGGCGCTATTCTCATTGGTCGGGGCCAGCACACAGCGACCAATGAGAATAGCGCCTCACTTCCCATTGAGATACATGGAGGACTTTGAGTTTCAAATTTAGCGCTGTAAGTGAGGCGCTATGCTCATTGGTCGGCGCCAGCACACAGCGACCAATGAGCTTCGCGCCTCACTTACAGCGGTAAATTTGAAACTCAAAGTCCTCCATGTATCTCAATGGGAAGTGAGGCGCTATTCTCATTGGTCGCTGTGTGCTGGCGCCGACCAATGAGAATAGCGCCTCACTTACAGCGGTAAATTTGAAACTCAAAGTCCTCCATGTATCTCAATGGGAAGTGAGGCGCTATTCTCATTGGTCGCTGTGTGCTGGCGCCGACCAATGAGAATAACGCCTCACTTACAGCGCTAAATTTGAAACTCAAAGTCCTCCATGTATCTCAATGGGAAGTGAGGCGCTTTTCTCATTGGTCGGCGCTAGCACACAGCGACCAATGAGAATAGCGCCTCACTTCCCATTGAGATACATGGAGGACTTTGAGTTTTACATTTACCGCTGTAAGTGAGTCGCTATGCTCATTGGTCGGCGCCAGCACACAGCGACCAATGAGAATAGCGCCTCACTTATAGCGGTAAATGTGAAACTCAAAGTCCTCCATGTATCTCAAAGGGAAGTGAGGCGCTATTCTCATTGCTCGCTGTGTGCTGGCGCTGACCAATGAGAATAGCGCCTCACTTACAGCGGTAAATTTGAAACTCTAAGTCCTCCATGTATCTCCATAGGAAGTGAGGCGCGAAGCCATTGGTCGCTGTGTGCTGGCGCCGACCAATGAGAATAGCGCCTCACTTGTATCTCAATAGCCAGTGAGGCGCTTCTCTCATTGTACTCATGACAGTAGCAACATTAACCCCTTACATTCCGTTTTATCTGTAATTTCTATAACACAGTGTGTAGTTGTACTGCCACTGCGAAGTTAACCCCTTATATACCATTTCTGCCTTAACTCCATACTTTGTAGTCTCTATTACTACTGCCAGTAGGAACATTAACCCCTTATATTCCATTATTGTTGTTATTTCTATTACACAGTGTATAGTTGTAATGACACTGCGAAATTAACCCATTATATACCAGTTCAGCATTAACTGCATATTTGGTAGTGTTTATAACTACTGCCACTGGTACATTAACCCCTTGAACACCATTTTGGATATAATTTACATCGCTGTGTCTGTTGTGGGAGTGCCTTTGGGACATTAACTCCTTCAATAACATTTTTGATATCATTATAAGTTGCTACTCTGTTATAGTCCTGTTAGTCGGACATTAACTCTTTCTACACCTCCACTATATTGCTACCCTCACAGTTCTGCCTACTTAGTCACATATCTGGTGTTTAAGTCTATTATTTAAAACTCTTAAAAAAATTATATACAGATTCTAGACTCCCGATTCTTTAGAATCGGGCTCACAGCTAGTTACTATATAAGCAGAAATATTTTCACCAAATATTAGAATATGGAAATATCAAGAAAAATTATTGATTTCACATAAAAGTAATAAATATCAAACATTTTATAATTTATTTTTACCAAATATATATGAAGTGTATCTATTTTACGATCTTCAATGAAATTACATCAAATTGGATATATAGATATATAAATATTAATGCTTTTTTAAAAAATAAGTAAATAATAATATTGAATGAAATAAAGATGAATTAGTATCAAAATCTAAAAAATTATAGTGGAATATTAATTGTATACTCTAATTAAAAATAAATAATTATGTGTGCTATGGATTATGACTAAACCATTTTATTATGAAATCTGTATGTATATAAACGATTTTAATTATGAACCTTATTAATATATATTGTGTTGCAATTTTGCATATAAATGTTATAAATGTATTGCTTCATGATGATACATAATTTCATGTGCTGCTGCACAGTCCAACTTTGGACTCTCTATCATGTTCACAAAGAGTTAAAATGTGTTTGAGTTTTAATTGTAATTATTCGCATATGGGTAGTGGTTGTTATATGAAATATATAGGATGTTTTATGTGTTTTTCACTGAGCTAACGACTAAGGGGAGCACCCCGAAACGCGTATAGCGTGACCCTACGGGGTATGTGATGATTTTATTTGTGTGTCAATAAAACACATAGGAAGAAGAGATTGACGCTGGATCTTCTTCATTTGTTGCTGTATAGCATTTTGTAACAAATCTAGTTGTGAATGCTAATACTCTCTGTTGTCAGCTCATTTGTCCCTGTTCCTAGATGACTGGGTGACCTGAGAGTTGTCGTTTTCTGCGATCAGGAATGGTCAATATGGATTCTTGAGTTTTCTTTTAGTATATAGGTACTAGATAATATGGATAAATTCTATTTAAATCCCTTTAAATGTGTCTTATGATTATGCCTATTAAATATATTCTCCCTTGATCCATAAAGCAGCAGTGACCATTCTGATGACATCACAAGGCACATGACATCACCGACATTCCATGACATCACCAACATTCCATGACATCACCAACATTCCTTTACATCACCATTAGAATACAAAAGACAAAGTTCTGAACCTGAATAATTTTGATTTTAGGTCCTGAGAGTATGAAGGTGACAAGTACAGGTGAGTGTCTTGCCTCTCCAGGACACATGCTGTACCATAGAACCATAGGATGGATGGCAAAGCATCTACAAAGTTGATCGTCTGATAGCCCAGCTCGACTACCCATCCTATTAGATAGATAAGAATTAATGTATGTGTGTGTATGTTTTATTAAAGATGGAGTGAATGCTTAGTCTAAGGATATGTTCACATGTTATGTTGAACCATAGTATGATGACACCAAAGGTGACCGTCTGATAGACCAGCTCGACTACCCATCTCTGCTGAAGACCCAACAGCTTTTTTGAGAGATTGGTGGAGGACATTATCTTTGGAAATAGGGTCCCAGCTGCTGTTCCCCCTCAGTTTAGCACCCTCGTACCACTGAGGATGGTTGGAAGCTACTGTGATTACAACGGAGTGTTGTGTGTTGGTGGGACACAGGTCTGGAAGCTGTCATCATCCTAATAGATAAATAAGAATTATTATATGTGTGTGTATGTTTCATTAAAGATGGAGTGAATGCTTAGTCTAAGGATATGTTCACATGTTATGTTGAACCATAGGATGATGACACCAAAGGTGACCGTCTGATAGCCCTGCTCGACTACCCATCTATGTTGAAGACCCAAAAGCTTTTTTGAGAGATTGGTGGAGGACATCATCTTTGGAAATAAGGTCCCAGCTGCTGTTTCCCCTCAGTTTAGCACCCTCATGCCACTGAGGATGGTTGGAAGCTACAGTGATTACAACGGAGTCTCTGCTGAAGACCCAACCATCTTTTTGAGAGATTGGTGGAGGACATCATCTTTGGAAATAGGGTCCTAGCTGCTGTTCCCCTCTCAGTCTGGTCCCGTCGTGTAACCGAGGATGGTTGGAAGCTACTGTGATTACAATGGAGTGTTGTGTTGGTGGGACACTGGTCAGGAAGCTGTCATCATCCTATTAGATAGATAAGAATTAATGTATGTGTGTGTGTATGTTTTATTAAAGATGGAGTGAATGCTTAGTCTAAGGATATGTTCACTTGTTATGTTGAACCATAGGATGATGACACCAAAGGTGACTGTCTGATAGCCCAGCTCGACTACCCATCTCAGCTGAAGACCTAACAGGTTTTTTGAGAGATTGGTGGAGGACATCATCTTTGGAAATAGGGTCCTAGCTGCTGTTCCCCCTCAGTTTAGTGCCGTCGTGTCACCGAGGATGGATGGAAGCTACTGTGATTACAATGGAGTGTTGTGTTGTTGGGACACAGGTCTGGAAGCTGTCATCATCCTATTAGATAGATAAGAATTAATTGTATGTGTGTATTTTTTTTATTAAAGATTGAGTGAATGCTTAGTCTAAGGATATGTTCACTTGGTATGTTGAACCATAGGATGATGACACCAAAAGTGACCGTCTGATAGCCCAGCTCGACTACCCATCTCTGTTGAAGACCCAACAGCTTTTTTGAGAGATTGGTGGAGGACGTCATCTTTGGAAATAAGGTCCCAGCTGCTGTTCCCCCTCAGTTTAGCACCCTCATGCCACTGAGGAAGGTTGGAAGCTACTGTGATTACAACGGAGTGTTGTGTTGTGGGACAGAGGTCTAGAAGCTGTCATCATCCTATTAGATAGATAAGAATTAATGTATGTGTGTGTATGTTTTATTAAAGATGGAGTGAATGCTTAGTCTAAGGATATGTTCACATGTTATGTTGAACCATAGGATGATGACACCAAAGGTGACCGTCTGATAGCCCAGCTTGACTACCCATCTCTGCTGAAGATCCAACCATCTTTTTGAGAGATTGGTGGAGGACATCATCTTTGGAAATAGGGTCCTAACTGATGTTCCCCCTCAGTTTAGCGCCGTCATGCCACCGAGGATGGTTTGAAGCTACTGTGATTACAATGGAGTGTTGTGTTGGTGGGACACAGGTCTGGAAGCTGTCATCATCCTATTAGATAGATAAGAATTAATTGTATGTGTGTGTATTTTTTTTTATTAAAGATTGAGTGAACGCTTAATCTAAGGATATGTTCACTTGGAATGTTGAACCATAGGATGATGACACCAAAGGTGACTGTCTGATAGCCCAGCTCGACTACTCGTCTCTGCTGAAGACCCAACAGCTTTTTTGAGAGATTGGTGGAGGACATCATCTTTGGAAATAGGGTCCCAGCTGCTGTTCCCCCTCAGTTTAGCACCCTTGTGCCACTGAGGATGGTTGGAAGCTACTGTGATTACAACGGAGTGTTGTGTTGGTGGGACACAGGTCTGGAAGCTGTCATCATCCTATTAGATAAGAATTACTGTATGTGTGTATGTTTTATTAAAGATGGAGTGAATGCTTAGTCTAAGGATATGTTCACATGTTATGTTGAAGCACAGGATGATGACACCAAAGGTGACCGTCTTATAGCCCAGCTCGACTACCCATCTCAGCTGAAGACCCAACAGGTTTTTTGAGAGATTGGTGGAGGACATCATCTTTGGAAATATAGTCCTAGCTGCTGTTCCCCCTCAGTTTAGCGCCGTCGTGTCACCGAGGATGGTTGGAAGCTACTGTGATTACAATGGAGTGTTTTGTTGGTGGGACACAGGTCTGGAAGCTGTCATCATCCTAATAGATAAATAAGAATTAATATATGTGTGTGTATGTTTTTTTAAAGATGGAGTGAATGCTTAGACTAAGGATATGTTCACATATTATGTTGAACCATCGAACGATGACATCAAAGATGACCGTCTGATAGCCCAGCTTGACTACCCATCTCTGCTGAAGACCCAACCATCTTTTTGAGAGATTGGTGGAGGACATCATCTTTGGAAATAGGGTCCTAGCTGCTGTTCCCCCTCAGTTTAGCACCCTCGTGTCACCGAGGATGGTTGGAAGCTACTGTGATTACAATGGAGTGTTGTGTTGGTGGGAGACATGTCTGGAAGCTGTCATCATCCTATTAGATAGAATTAATGTATGTGTGTGTATGTTTTCTTAAAGATGGAGTGAATGCTTATTGTATACTAATAAGAGCATCCATTGTCCTAGATTGTGAGCTCCTAGGAGCTGCTGCATGTCTTTTCCTTTCCAGGTTGGCTCTCCTGATCTTATAATTACATACAGATATACAGCAATAAGCAGCAGGTCACACATGATCCAAGGAAATATCCGATCGCCAGAACTGGGGTCAGGAAGGAATTTTTTTCCCCCCTGAGGTAGAACTCTCCGGGGGTTTTCTTCTCCTTCCTTTGGATTTTTGGTTTCGGTGGCTCATTAGGTCCGCAAAGTCCGCAGCAAGTTCTGTGGTCTCCATCGGACCTGAGAGTCACCGTCACCATTAATTTATTGAAGGACCGGTGATATTTTCATTACAATGTTGCTTATTGATTTAAAAAAATAAAAAAATAATTAGAGATTATATATTGTGTTTTGCATTTTATTTATCTGCACTTCACCCTACACACCGACAGTCACTCAATACTCCAGAAATAGTTTCATACTCATCTGCTAATCCGGTATCTAATAATGTGTCTCATCTATATACATGGCGGCCATGGCTGCAGGACCAGGACTATAGGGGGTGCCAAAACAGAGCGGGTCACATGACTCCAGCTGTGATAATGTCACCTGTCCCAAGTAACATCACTATGGGGGCTGGTCTCGGTGATGGGGGCACTCACGTCATAGAGGTCCAGCCATAATAATGTCACCTGCCCCATGACAGATCACTATGGGGTTGTTCTTGGGGATGGGGGACTCACATCATATAGATGATATATCATGCACTACCTGAATAAGACTGAAGAGCGGGTCACAGAAACACAGAATACAGGAGACTCAGAAAAGGGGGAGAATGGCTAAAGAGGAGTCACGGGGTGCAACAAGTAGCACCAGGACAAAACGGGGGGTCAGAAATGATTACAATGGTGCATTCACTAAGATTGGCTATGGTAAGAAGAGGAGAAACGTGGGGGATTTGTTCCAAATTCTGCATCTATTTATCCGGATAGGACAGATACACAATTTATATTGCTCATATATATGACCTGACAGGTGTCTCCCAGAGGAAAGTCACCGCCGGGTGCAGAAGTGAGCGGTGCTGTACAATTCCTATATGTGTAATAATGACCCGCAGAGCCGTCTCCATCAGAGGAGATGTACACATGTCGGTCCATCAGAGGAGATGTACACACATCTGTCCAGAGGAGGAGATATACAAACATCTGTCCACCAGAGATGTACACACCTCTGTCCATCAGAGGAGATGTACACAGATCTGTTCATCAGAGGAGATATACACGTCTGTCCATCAGATGAGATGTACACACATCTGTCCACTAGGTTGGGGGGGTGGAGAGGATTTTCTTGATATTTCCCGCTCTTGTTAGTGCACTTGGCCAAAAAGACAATTTACATATAGGGAAGAAGGACAGAGGAACAGGAAGACAAGAAGAACAACTGGATTCACAACAGCCACATTTACACAATATCAAACAAAATTACAGATTTATGGATAGCGGCAGGTTCTCTTTAAAGGGATTTCTGATGGATGAGAACATCTGGATGGATTCCTCACATCACTGGTTTCCCCTATTATAAATATGGAGATGAGACCAGTCATGTGCCGGGTCCCCACATAAATAAGGTTACAAAAAGCTGATGAGGCCAGGGTCTACTATAGACTTCCATGTTATCGGACCGGGGTCTACTATAGACTTACATGTTATGGGGCTGCACAGCAACCAGTCCATAAACTGCCTGTAAGCGGCAGCATCGGGGTCTGGGTGCTTTACCTGCACCCCCATTAGTAATTTATGGTGATATTTTGGGACATGAGTGGAACTGCAGGATCTAGTATCTTAGACCTAATAGGGCAATAGGAACCCCTGAATAGTTTGGAAATGGGTGTCCACTGGACACATGAAGTCCTCCACAGCCTTAGTTGGCTGGACACATGAAGTCCTCCAGAGCCTTAGTCAGCACAGGAGACATCTCTCTTATCGTACTCATACTCAATAGATAAAAGTCAGAAAGTCTTCAACACTAAACTTGACTTGAGGCTATAACCTCTTGGTTCTTTAGCGCACTTCTCAGATATTCATTACATCAGCACCCCAAAAAACCAAAGATGCACATTTTTTCCATATTGCTCATTCCTGACCACAAAAAATGACAACTCCCAGGTCACCCAGTAATCTAGTAACAGGGACAAATGAGTTTTTCCCCTCCCATATACTAATGTGCCACAAACAGGAAGTTGATATCACCAACATTCCCATTTTATTAAGGTGCATCCATATAAATGGCCCACCTTGTACTGAAGAGTTTTTTTGTATATTTAATGCATTGTTATTAGCTATGATCAGTTATACTCAGTGCGCCATCTCAGATGTTCCATCAGACTGCCCTCAGCTGATGTACATCGTCTTTCCAGTTAGTTAAGTTAAATCCTTGATCAATTTATCGTGTAGGTAAATTTGCTCCTGGTTCTAAATGTGATTTACATACCCTGGGAACTCTGAGATCGGTGCATTGATGTCGGCTAACGCTGAGTGTGTAAAATTGTTATTGGTAGTGTTTTAAGGGGATTTTGAGACTATTACATTCTATACTGAAGTCTCCTCTTAACAGTTGTTGTAGAGATGTGTCTGCTGCTTGAACTCTGTATGGCATTGACTTGGTCTCTAATCTGAGCTGCTGTTAACCTGCGATTTCTGAGGCTGGTGACTCGGATGAACCTATCCTCCGCAGCAGAGGTGACTCTTGGTCTTCCTTTCCTGGGGCGGTCCTCAGGTGAGCCAGTTTCTTTGGAGCGCTTGATGGTTTTTGCAACTGCACTTAGGGACACTTTCAAAGTTTTCCCCATTTTTCGGACTGACTGACCTTCATTTCTTAAAGTAATGATGGCCACTCGTTTTTCTTTACTTAGCTGTTTTTTTCTTGCCATAATACAAATTCTAACAGTCTATTCAGGAGGACTATCAGCTGTATATCCACCAGACGTCTGCACAACACAACTGATGGCCCCAACCCCTTTTATAAGGCAAGAAATCCCACTTATTAAACCTGACAGGGCACACCTGTGAAGCGAAAACCATTTCCGGTGACTACCTCTTGAAGCTCATCAAGAGAATGCCTAGAGTATGCAAAGCAGTAATAAAAGCAAAAGGTGGCTACTTTGAAGAACCAAGAATATAACACATATTTTCAGTTGTTTCACACTTTTTTGTTAAGTATATATTTCCACATGTGTTAATTCATAGTTTTGATGCCTTCAGTGTGAATGTACAATTTTCACAGTCATGAAAATAAAGAAAACTCTTTGAATGAGAGGGTGTGTCCAAACTTTTGTTCTGTACTATATATCAAAAAACTTGAAGAGCTCATGTTGCCTTGCGCTGAAGAGAAAATGCCCTTGAAATGGATGTTTCAACAAGACAATGACCCTAAACACAGCAGTAAACAAGCAAAATTGTCATGCCCTTGGACACAGGGCCATTGTCTCATGGACTGGGAGACTGGTGCACATCACGCAGCTCTATGCACCTCACCCACTCTGTCCCTGCTGTGAGGCCAGTCTTTGCTGAGCAGGAAGATCGATGCCCATCACGTGACTCTATGCGGCTCACCCGCTCTGTTCCTGCTGCGGGGTCAGCCTATGCTGAGCAGGAAGACTGCGCCCATCATGCAGCTCTGCTAGTTCGGCTAACCCTGCCTGTGGTTCCATGCGGCCGTCTGCTTCCTTCTCATCCAAAAACCTGTGTCCCCTTGGTAGGTCTTCTGAGAATGTTTTTAGGCAGCTCGCACCGAACCCTGCATACATTTATAGAGACAGTACACCTGTTCCCTATTAGGTCTCTCAGCTCAGAGTTCTGAGCTGCTCTGTATATAAGTCATCCTCCCCCTATGAGAGGTGCTGGGCAACATGTTCATTTCTGTGGATTGTTGCCAGTGTCCAGGTCGCACTTCTGCTGTGCTGTGCACTATGAAGACTGTTGCTTATTGTGCTCTGCATTATTCTTACTTCCCAGTCTCCACAGAATCCTTTGCTGGCAGTTTGTTATCCTGGATCTCTCTGGATATTTTGGCTTTGGGTTGTCCAAGCCTCTCCTGAATTGCACGGACCTTCCAGATTCCTCTACCAGCTGGATCAGCCTTTCCTGGATTGTACGGATCTCCCAGGATTCTCTTTACCAACAGAGTTAGCATTCTGTAGTCTTCCCATTTCTACTGCTATGGTCTGTATGGGTCGCCCCTCTGGCTTGGGATTCATGGCATTTGGACCTTCTGGGGCTGTGCTGGGTTTATCCATGTATAGGGGTTACCTCTCTGGTTGCTCCCCCAGGAAAGTTCGGTGTCGTGATCCAGAGGGTCCTCTCCTCAGACACTTTTTCTTTTGTTAACTCCTTCCTTAAATAAATATCCTTGGTTTATTTAAGTCACTCTCCTGTCTCTTGCTGTGTTGGGTATTCAGCTACCACTACTCCACCAGTGGTCCAGTGAGTTCACTTTACATCTCCAAGCCTTTCGGGCATAACAAAGATATTTTTTCCAGTCCAACAAAATTGAGGTTACGGAGTGCCAACCCAATCCCCGGACCTTTATCCAATAGAAAACTTGTAGATGACATCAAAAATGTCATTTCTGAGGCACAGCTAACTAATGCAAACAAATTCTTGGATGTAGTCAGAAAATCCAGGGCTGAAATAACAGTTGACAGGTGCCAGACGTTAGTTGACTCTATGCAACATAGATGTGAAACAGTTCTTGAAAAATCTGTGGTTATACAACTAGTGATTCACAGGAATGCTAAAACCTGTAAAAAAGAGTAGATATTTTGAGTCTGTAAAGGCAAATGCAGACACTGCTATTTTTTTGAACAGCATACTGTTAGTTTTTATTATTTTTAGTAGATATAAATTATATACATTTTTCTTCATATTTGGATTTTAAAAACAGTATGCAATGTTCCCAATGCATGGAAATAAAAACTATCATAAAGATTTGGGGCTTAACTCATGTTTTTGAACACACTGCTCTTATTTTGAACACAACTGTAGATATGCCAACTGCTACCTACCTGCTGTCAGCACAGTGTCACACTGACCAAAAGAAATAACGGGAAGGATCTAATGAAGACATCAGGTTGATAACAATCTAGTAAAATGGGTTCAGGCTGGAGAAATGCTATCACCATATAATTTCCAAGGTTTACAATAAATGAAAATGCTCAGCAAATAAAAAGTGCTGTAACTGGGCAGGAACATTTCACTTGCAACAAAGACATGGCTGTACATATTCTGGTCTTTTCTGTAGTAACATATGGATGTGAAACATGGACAATAAAGAGACAAGACAGAAGAAGAATCAACGTCTTCAAAATGTGGTGCTTAAGAAGCATGGTATCGATACCATGGATGGCAAGAAGAAGAAACAAATCCATTTTGGAACAAATCAAGCCAGACATGTCACTTGAAGCAAGGATCACTAAGCTATGTCTTGCTTGCTTTGGACGCATCATATGAAAAGAGAAATCACTACAGAAGGACATTATAGTAGGAAGAATAGAAGAAAGAAGGTGAAGAGGAAGACCAGCAACATGATGGCTTGATACTTCGGTGGAGAAGACCCCGGTGGAGCTATCCAGGCTCACTCAAGGTCGATCTTCCTACAGAGTGTTCATTTATCAAGTCGCCATGGCTCGAGATCGAGCTCAAGGCTGGTAAATAATAATAAGTGTACCCCATATGCAGGGCCGTATTTGCCCTTAGGCACTTGTAGGCACGTGCCTAGGGCGGCAGAATTTGGGGGAGGGCGGCATCTGATCGTGGTGTTTTTTTTTTTTTTTGCCCGGCTCCGGTCCGGCCGGGTTTCAAGCCCCGCCCCCAGTGCACCCCCCCCCCCTTCCCTTGCCTTCGTCATTAGGGCCGCCGTCCCGCCCGTCCACCCACCCACCTCACCTCGGCCTCGGCCTGCAGGCAGTACCCGGAAGACGAGGAGAAGGAGGAGCCCGCCGAGGAGCGGAAACTTGAAGTTCCCGCTCTGCTCCTTCCTGTCTTCCGCGCTCCTAAGTGCTGCTGCTGCTGAGGTGGTGGCGATGGTACTGGCGGCTCCACCACCCAGCAGCCCCCCCAGACCCAGAGGACGGGGAAGCAGCGGGCAGAGCGCGCGGGCACTGGAGGATGGTGCAGCTGGCGGCGGAGCTCAGTGCTCAGAGGGAGCCCGGCCAGTGACAGCAGCGTGCACCAGGTGAGGACCCTAAAGTGTGGGGAAACATGGGGACCAAGGAGAAGAGGACAGGGGGACCAAGGAGAAGAGGACAGAGGCACAGGGGGACCAAGGAGAAGAGGACAGAAGCGCAGGGGGACCAAGGAGAAGAGGACAGAGGCACAGGGGGACCAAGGAGAAGAGGACAGAGGCACAGGGGGACCAAGGAGAAGAGGACAGAGGCACAGGGGGACCAAGGAGAAGAGTACAGAGGCACAGGGGGACCAAGGAGAAGAGGACAGAGGCACAGGGGGACCAAGGAGAAGAGGACAGAGCCACAGGGGGACCAAGGAGAAGAGGACAGAGGCACAGGGGGACCAAGGAGAAGAGGACAGAGCCACAGGGGGACCAAGGAGAAGATGACAGAGCCACAGGGGGACCAAGGAGAAGAGGACAGAGCCACAGGGGGACCAAGGAGAAGAGGACAGAGGCACAGGGGGACCAAGGAGAAGAGGACAGAGGCACAGGGGGACCAAGGAGAAGAGGACAGAGGCACAGGGGGACCAAGGAGAAGAGGACAGAGCCACAGGGGGACCAAGGAGAAGAGGACAGAGGCACAGGGGGACCAAAGAGAAGAGGACAGAAGCGCAGGGGGACCAAAGAGAAGAGGACAGAAGCGCAGGGGGACCAAGGAGAAGAGTACAGAGGCACAGGGGGACCAAGGAGAAGAGGACAGAGGCACAGGGGGACCAAGGAGAAGAGGACAGAGGCACAGGGGACCAAAGAGAAGAGGACAGAAGCGCAGGGGGACCAAGGAGAAGAGGACAGAGGCGCAGGGGGACCGAGGAGAAGAGGACAAAGGTGCAGGGGGAACTGAGGAGAAGAGGGGCAGGGGAACCGGGGAGAAGAGGACGGAGGGGCAGGGGGACCGAGGAGTAGAGGACAGAGGTGCAGGGGGACTGAGGAGAAGAGGGGCAGGGGGACCGAGGAGAAGAGGACAGAGGCGCAGGAGGACAGAGGCGCAGGAGGACAGAGGCGCAGGAGGACAGAGGCGCAGGGGGACAGAGGCGCAGGAGGACAGAGGCGCAGGGGGACAGAGGCGCAGGGGGACAGAGGCGCAGGAGGACAGAGGTGCAGGAGGACAGAGGCGCAGGAGGACAGAGGCTCAGGAGGACAGAGGCGCAGGGGGACAGAGGCGCAGGGGGACAGAGGCACAGGGGGACAGAGGCGCAGGGGGACAGAGGCGCAGGGGGACAGAGGCGCAGGAGGACAGAGGCGCAGGGGGACAGAGGCGCAGGGGGACAGAGACGCAAGGGGACAGAGGCGCAGGGGGACCGAGGAGAAGAGGACAGAGGTGCAGGGGGACAGAGGAGAAGAGAACAGAGGTGCAGGGGGACCGAGGAGAAGTGGACAGAGGCGCAGGGGGATAGAGGAGAAGAGGTCAGAGGCGCAGGGGGACCGAGGAGAAGAGGACAGAGGGGCAGAAGGACAGAAACAGAGGGGCAGAAGGACAGAAACAGGGGGACAGAGAAGAAGAGAACAGAGGGGCAGGGGGACAGAAACAAGGGGACAGGAGGAGAGGAAAGAGGAGCAGCAGGAGGGACAGAATAGAGGAGGACAGGGGTGCAGGAGGACAGAGGAGCAGCAGGAGGGACAAAGGAGAGGAGGACAGGGGTGCAAGAGGAGCAGCAGGAGGGACAGAGGAGAGGAGGATGGGGGTGCAGGAGGACAGAGGAGAGCAGGACAGGGGTGCAGGAGGACAGAGGAGAGCAGGATGGGGGTGCAGGAGGACAGAGGAGAGCAGGATGGGGGTGCAGGAGGACAGAGGAGAGCAGGACGGGGTGCAGGAGGACAGAGGAGAGCAGGACGTTGGTGCAGGAGGGACAAAGGATAGGAGGACGGGGGTGCAGGAGGGACAGAGGATAGGAGGATGGGGTTTGTAGGAGGATAGAGGAGCAGCAGGAGGGGCAGAGGAGAGGAGGACAGGGGTGCAGGAGGGCAGAGGAGAGGAGGACGGGGGTGCAGGAGGACAGAGGAGAGGAGGACGGGGTGCAGGAGGACAGAGGAGAGGAGGATGGGGTTGCAGGAGGATAGAGGAGCAGCAGGAGGGGCAGAGGAGAGGAGGACAGAGGAAAGGAGGACTGAGGTGCAGGAGGACAGGAGCAGCAGGAGGGACAGAGGAGAGAAGGACGGGGGTGCATGAGGACTGAGGCTGTGGCTGGCACTGTGTGTGGTAATAATGGCAGCTGTACCGTGTGTCTGCCTCCATGCAGCTGCCGCCACCTTCCTGAGTTGGCAGGGTGTGGCATGCCGGGAGTTGTAGTTCTCCTACCTGCCTGTCCTATATGATTTCTGGGCAGTGTGTTGGGTGCTGGGTGTTGTTGTTCTTCCAGGTGGGCTCAGTGTTGTCCTGCCGCCTGTCTGTGGCCTGTCTGTCTCTTCTGGGATGTCCTCAGCTCTGTGCTGTGCACAGACAGTGTACCACCATCTCCCCAGCTCCGTGCTGTGCACAGTGTACCACCATGTCCTCAGCTTCATGCTGTGCACAGACAGTGTACCGTACACTGTCTGTGCGCAGCACGGAGCTGAGGATATGGCGGTACACTGTCTGTGCAAAGCACAGAGCTGGGGAGATGGTGGTACACTGTACACAGCACGGAGCTGAGGACATGGTGGTACACTGTCTATGCACAGAGCTGAGGACATGGTGGTACACTGTACACAGCACGGAGCTGAGGACATGGTGGTACACTGTCTGTGCACAGCACAGAGTTGAGGACATGGTGGTACACTGTCTCCCGCCACCTTAACATCGGTCTGTTTCTCATCCAGGAGAGTCGGATGAGTGTCATCTGTTTTTGGTCCATTTGGCATCCAACTGCTGTGCGAGTGTCCGACATTTCTCTCAGATCACATCCGTGTGCAATCTGTTCTTTCCTCAGCAGCTATTTACTGTAAAATCATTTACAGGAACATTTTACATTGTTCTCGGTTACAGAATGAGAATGTATCAGTGAAAAAAAACAGATGCCTCTCGGATGGTCCGTGTGCGGTCCGTGATTTTGTCAGACCCATAGACTTGCATTGGTGAGTCTCGGTGTGAATCGCAGACTGTCGCAGAATGTTGCGACTTTTTTCTCATCCTGAATCTGGCTCTGAAAAAAGCGTCCGACACTCGTCAGTGCTCTCAGAGATTGATTAACATTGGTCCGAGTGTAATGTGATGAAATCACACATTGCACTCATCCGAGTTTCACGCCAATGTGTCCGTACCCTAATAATAAAATCCATATAGTAATCCTACAATGTCTGCTGGACATGGTATGGGGAGGGTTTATGGCTCAGTTGGTACACTCCATACTTCTTGTTATTAACCAGTTAATGCTCTCTTGTCCATCGCACTGCAGTGTCAAAAGAGGAAGACAACGAGACAGGCAGCAACACGGCGTCAGAGAACCCCTGACTTCGAAATACAAGATCCTCAGATCCCGGTATTGTGACATCATATTAAGAATAAGATTTTTTGCACTTATATTACACTATGAACTCCACATCACTTTACATACCGTATATACTCGCGTATAAGCCGAGCTTTTCAGCCCAAAAATTGGGCTGAAAAGTCCCCCCCTCGGCTTATACGCGAGTCACTGTATACTGTATACACTGTATACAGTGTATACAGTATACAGGCCCGCCCCCATGAGTATACAGGCCCCCCTGCCTTGTGCACAAACCTGTAAAGGAAGAGATTAGTATACTTATCACTGTCCCGCTGCCGCTGTCCCTTCGCCGTCATCGCGGTCCTCCGTCTTCTTCCGTCTGCTTCCGGCTTCCTCCGGTCGGCGCAGGCAATGACGTCATTGTCGGCGCGACCGAGGAGGAAACCGGAAGAAGATGGAGGAGCGCGTTGGCGGCGGCAGGACAGCGGCAGCGGGACAGTGATAAGTATACTAATCTCTTCCTTTACAGGTTTGTGCACAAGGCGGGGGGGCCTGTATACTACCACTGGGGCTGTATATACCACTGGGGCTGCGTGTATACTACCACTGGGGCTGTATATACCTCTGGGGCTGCTTTATACTGATGGGGGGGCTGTATACTACCACGGGGCTGTATATACCACTGGGGCTGCGTGTATACTACCTCTGGGGCTGTATATACCTCTGGGGCTGCTGTATACTGATGGGGGGGCTGTATACTACCACTGGGGCTGTATATACCACTGGGGCTGCGTGTATACTACCACTGGGGCTGTATATACCTCTGGGGCTGCTGTATACTGATGGGGGGGCTGTATACTACCACTGGGGCTGTATATACCACTGGGGCTGCGTGTATACTACCACTGGCGCTGTATATACCTCTGGGGCTGCTGTATACTGATGGGGGGGCTGTATACTACCACTGGGGCTGTATATACCACTGGGGCTGCGTGTATACTACCACTGGGGCTGTATATACCTCTGGGGCTGCTGTATACTGATGGGGGGGCTGTATACTACCACTGGGGCTGTATATACCACTGGGGCTGCGTGTATACTACCACTGGGGCTGTATATACCTCTGGGGCTGCTGTATACTGATGGGGGGCTGTATACTACCACTGGGGCTGTATATACCACTGGGGCTGTAGCTGTATACTACCACTGGGGCTGCTGTATATACCTCTGGGGCTGATGTATACTAACTACTGGGGCTGCTTCTGTATATACCACTGGGGCTGCTGCTGTATATACCACTGGGGCTGCTGCTGTATACTACCACTGGGGCTGCTGTATATACCTCTGGGGCTGCTGTATACTAACTACTGGGGCTGCTGCTGTATATACAACTGGGGGTGCTGCTGTATACTACCACTGAGGCTGCTGTATATACCTCTGGGGCTGCTGTATACCACACTGCTGGGGCTGTATACCTGTGCTGGGGTCCACCCTCGGCTTATACACGAGTCAATAGGTTTTCCCAGGTTTTGGGTGCAAAAGTAGGGGGGTCGGCTTATACACGGGTCGGCTTATACACGAGTATATACGGTACATCATCAACACTGTCCCCATTGGGGCTCAGAATGTAAACCTCCTATCAGTATGTCTCTGTAGTGTGGTTGGACAAACCTTTTATATGTACTACATGATGAAATGTGGGGGTAGAAGCTACATGAAGCTTGGGGGGGAAGGCCGCGACTGGGGGGAAGATTGTCCGTGACGGGGGTAAGGGGCTGCAACAGGGGGAGGAGCCATGATGTGGGGAGGGGCTGGAACAGGGGGGAGGAGCCGTGACAGGGGCCGCAATGGGGGGAGGAGCCGTGACGGGGGGGGGGGGCGGCTGCTGAGAGTGCCTAGGGCAGCAGGAACTCCAAATACGGCCCTGCCCATATGTCATTGCATTGTACATAATACAAGTGGTTGTCTGGTTTGAGGTCTTTTGAGAAAAAAAAGATCACAAAATGTTCGCTGCTCGGCCCCCAATTTGTGCCCCAATTCATGAAGGTATTTTTACCATTTTTCTGGCATAAAACACCTTAATAATTTGCAAAATGTTTGCACAACTCAGACGTTGAACAAAAATGTTATGACTTTTGGAGTTTTCCCTACAGATCCGGTCAGCTTTGTCAAAATCATCAGAGTGTGGGCGGTACAGGCGTGTCTAAACCCACCTGTCTAATCCATGAACATTTACTGCACATTAGTGGAGAAAGTAAGTGGATAGTTAAGTAAATGGTCAGTTACTTTTTCTTGAAAGAAGTAACTGACCATGACCACCCCCAGACATCCTGCTAAGCTTTCTCTGGACTCATGACAACAAGGTACAAAGCAGGATAGTTTAAAACCTTTACATACAATACAAATCGTGATATATTGTTTTTCATTTTTATGATTCATTTTAAGAAAGAACTAGGCTGAAGATTTAATAGAAATTTAAAATTTAAGACTATAAATGATAGGAAAAATATATGCAATTTACTTTGTCAACATTGATGAAAAATGAGTATATAACAGTACTACACCTGATTATATTACAAACCTTTACTGTATGATCCTTTCATAAATGTGTAAACTGTGTGTCTGTTGTAGTTCTACTGAGCCTTTATCTTTTTCTGTATAGAACTTTGCAGTTATTATGCGCTATAAGTCACCTACCTGTTAAGATTATATGTTAAAATCAGAAAATTCTATAAAATCTGCACCTTCATTTTCATGGAAAACTAATTCACATTATTATTATTTATTTATATAGCAACATTAATTCCATGGTGCTATACATGAGAAGGGGTTACATACAAATTATATATATATAGTTTACAGTATACAAATTAAAAATGACGGACTGGTAAAGAGGGGAGAGGACCCTTTTCTTGCAGACTTACATTCTACGGGATAATGGGGAAGAGACAGAACGTCAAGGGTGCAGTAGCACTGGTGGTGTTGGTGAGGCGGCAGCTCTGGTGGTGGTAGTTAGGCAGCAGAACTGGTGGTGGGGAGGCGGTAGCTCTGGTAGTGGGGAGGCGGCAGCTCTGGTGGTGATGACACAGCAGCTCTGATGGTGGTGAGGCGGCAGAATGGTCATTGCAGGCTGTAAGCTTTCCTGAAGAGATGAGTTTTCAGGTTCTGTCTGAAGGATTCCAGCATGGTGGATAATTGGACGTGTTGGGGCATAGAATTCCAGAGGATGCGGGATACTCGGGAGACGTCTTGGAGGTGATTGGGTGAGGAACAAATAAGTGGGAGGATTGAAGATTACGTGAGGGAAGATACATGTAGCATTAATGTTTCAATTTATTTTAAATAAAGTATTTTAAAAATAGTTTGCACATGATAGGTGATAAAATTCAATACCTCTCAAAAATCACCAACGAGTTATTCTCCAGTAGGAGGACACCCTGGTGACAATAGTGAATTTGCACCACACCATTAATTACACAATTAACATCTTTATTAGTTAAATAACATTCACGTACCATACATTTATGAGCTATATTAAAATTTCAAGCCTTGCCAACATGGAGATACAGCAATTTTATATATGATCTTTGTTACCATTACATCACATAATGCACAGATCCATTGTTATACCTATATAAAGCTTACTGATTCCTATAAGGCTCCTAGGTTCCCATTCCAGCATGGTGTTACTAATTTTGGGGTTTCAAAGTACTCCTCCCCATTCTTATTACTATGGGACACTCAGGATCCTATTTACAATACAATCTAAACAGATAGTCAGTGCTCCATATCTTTTTGTGGGTACTTGCCTTGTACAGCTGTGCTCCAATGTGGCCCCCCGGACACCTATGTATGTTTCAAGTTGTTTCTTCTTCAGAGTGTGCTCTACTCATCAAATAACTGACTTTTTATAGTGCCCCAGGGACGCTGCAGCTGTCAGCTATTATCGGCGCATGACTTTCGGGTTTCAGCCCCCACATCACGTGACCACCGGCATCCGGTCTGTTAGACACAAGTAACATACATAGTAACATAGTATTTAAGGTTGAAGGAAGACCTTAGGTCCATCTAGTTCAACCCATAGCCTAACATGTTGATCCAGAGGAAGGCAAAAAAACCCCATGTGGCAACACTAAGCTCCACATTGGGGAACAAAATTCCTTCCTGACTCCAGATATGGCAATCAGACTAATTTCCTGGATCAACGCCCTATCAAAGAATCTAGTATGTATAACTGGTAATATTATAGTTTTCAAGAAAGGCATCCAGGCCCTTCTTAAATGTTAGTAGTGACTCACTCATTACAACATCCTGTGGCAGAGAGTTCCATAGTCTCACTGCTCTTACAGTAAAGAATCCACGTCTGTGATTATGATTAAACCTTCTTTCCTCCAGACGTAGAGGATGCCCCCTTGTCCCAGTCTCAGGCCTAAGAGTAAAGAGATCATTAGAAAGGTCTCTGTACTGTCCCCTCATATATTTATACATTATTATAAGATCTTTCCTAATTCTTCGTTTTTCCAAACTAAATAATCCCAAGTTTAATAACCTGTCTTGGTATTGCAGAGCCCTCAGTCCTCTAATTACCTTGGTCGCTCTTCTATGGACCCGGACAGAACCTTACAGTCCCGGACGAGCACAAGCTGAGGGAAAATATGCCCTCTGATCCTGTTTCAAACAGGAATCATTTGTGCTCATCTGACAGCCGAAAATCGTGGTGTGAACAATTTTAAAAATGAACACATATCATCACCAAGACCAAAACGTATTGGCCATGCCCCTGACTTTGATGCGAGCTCAAGCGCTGGACTTGCATCATTTCCCACACCTCAGCTGATCTGATCAGCCAACATGTGCAGCTAATAGGTGCCGAACCACCTGCGCTTGGTAACCCATTAGATTGCACTGTCAAACGCTGACAGCATGATCTAACAATCCAATTTTGACTGCACAATTACTGCTGTAAACATGAAACCCAAACATTAACAGTGGAATTACATTTTATTTGCAACATTTCACCTCATTTTGATTTTATTTTTTTTTCTCCATTTTATTATACAATATATGGTAAAATGATTACCGTATATACTCGTGTATAAGCCGAGTTTTTCAGCCCAAAATTTGGGCTGAAAAGTCCCCCCCTCGGCTTATACACGGGTCTATACGGTAGACCCGTGTGGTGGGGGCTGTGGGGCCGGGGCTGTGGAGGCTGGAGGAGGCGGGGGGAGTCTGCTGTATGAGCGGCCCCATCACGTGGGGCCGCTCATTATATATGCACTGCTTCCCCCTGTCAATCAGCGCAGGGGGAAGCAGTTCATATATTCCCCCCAAAAGCTGGCACTCACCCCCCCTTGTAAGGCCCCCCCCATCGCTGCTTATACATTACCATTCCGGTGTTCTGATCCGCGCCGCTCCTCGGTGCTTCTTCATGCTCCGTCCGCGCTGGCTGCATCCGGGGATCTCCGGCTGTCGCAGCGATATGACGTCATCGCGCGACGGCCGGAGAATGGAGATCCCGGATGCAGTCAGCGAGGACGGAGCATGAAGAAGCAGCGAGGAGCGGCGCGGATCAGAACACCGGAATGGTAATGTATAAGCAGCGGGGGGGGAAGCCTTACAAGGGGGCCGAGTGCCAGCATTTGGGGGCTGTTGGTACCCCCAGGGGGCTGCTGGGTACCCCCTGGGGGCTGCTTGGTACCCCCAGGGGGCTGTTGGTACCCCCAGGGGGCTGCTGGATACCCCCTGGGGGCTGTTGGTACCCCCTGGGGGCTGCTGGGTACCCCCTGGGGGCTGCTGGGTACCCCAGGGGGCTGTTGGTACCCCCAGGGGGCTGCTGGGTACCCCCTGGGGGCTGTTAGTACCCCCTGGGGGCTGTTGGTACCCCCAGGGGGCTGCTGGGTACCCCCTGGGGCTGTTGGTACCCCAGGGGGCTGTTGGTACCCCCAGGGGGCTGCTGGGTACCCCCTGGGGGCTGTTGGTACCCCAGGGGGCTGTTGGTACCCCCAGGGGGCTGTTGGTACCCCCAGGGGGCTGCTGGTACCCCAGGGGGCTGTTGGTACCCCCAGGGGGCTGCTGGGTACCCCCAGGGGGCTGCTGGGTACCCCCTGGGGGCTGTTGGTACCCCAGGGGGCTGTTGGTACCCCAGGGGGCTGTTGGTACCCCCTGGGGGCTGTTGGGTACCCCAGGGGGCTGTTGGTACCCCCAGGGGGCTGCTGGGTACCCCCTGGGGGCTGTTAGTACCCCCTGGGGGCTGTTGGTACCCCCAGGGGGCTGCTGGGTACCCCCTGGGGCTGTTGGTACCCCAGGGGGCTGTTGGTACCCCCAGGGGGCTGCTGGGTACCCCCTGGGGCTGTTGGTACCCCAGGGGGCTGTTGGGTACCCCCAGGGGGCTGCTGGGTACCCCCTGGGGGCTGTTGGTACTCCAGGGGGCTGTTGGTACCCCAGGGGGCTGTTGGTACCCCAGGGGGCTGTTGGTACCTCCTGGGGGCTGTTGGGTACCCCAGGGGGCTGTTGGTACCCCCAGGGGGCTGCTGGGTACCCCCTGGGGGCTGTTAGTACCCCCTGGGGGCTGTTGGTACCCCCAGGGGGCTGCTGGGTACCCCCTGGGGCTGTTGGTACCCCAGGGGGCTGTTGGTACCCCCAGGGGGCTGCTGGGTACCCCCTGGGGGCTGTTGGTACCCCAGGGGGCTGTTGGGTACCCCCAGGGGGCTGCTGGGTACCCCCTGGGGGCTGTTGGTACTCCAGGGGGCTGTTGGTACCCCCAGGGGGCTGCTGGGTACCCCCTGGGGGCTGTTGGGTACCCCCAGGGGGCTGCTGGGTACCCCCTGGGGGCTGTTGGTACCCCCAGGGGGCTGCTGGGTACCCCCCGGGGGCCGCTGGGTACCCCCTGGGGGCCGCTGTATAACCCCTGGGGGGTGCTGTATAACCCCTGGGGGCTGCTGTATATACTGCTGAGGCCTGTATACCACTGGGGCTGCTGTATATACCACTGGGGCTGCTGTATATAC
This sequence comes from Allobates femoralis, assembly GCA_033576535.1. NCBI lineage: Eukaryota > Metazoa > Chordata > Amphibia > Anura > Aromobatidae > Allobates > Allobates femoralis. The sequence goes on along the minus strand of JARQOC010000002.1, from coordinate 629,997,677 downwards.
CACTGGGGCTGCTGTATATACCACTGGGGCTGCTGTATATACTGGTGGGGTCTGTATATACCACTGAGGAGGCTGCTGTATACCACTGGGGTTGCTGTATATACTACTGGGGCTGCCTGTATACTACCACTGGGGCTGCATATACTACTGGGGCTGCCTGTATACTACCACTGGGGCTGTATATACTACTGGGGCTGCTGCTGTATACAGCACTGGGGCTGCTGCTGTATACGACCACTGGGGCTGCTGTATACTACCACTGGGGAGGCCTGTATACCACTGGGGGGGGCCTGTATACCACACTGCTGGGGGCTGTATACCTCTGCTGAGGTCCACCCTCGGCTTATACACGAGTCAATAGGTTTTTCCAGATTTTTGGGGCAAAAGTAGGGGGGTCGGCTTATACACGGGTCGGCTTATACACGAGTATATACGGTAAATGTTCTGGCGCTTTGAAAAAGGATAGGACACTATAGAAACACAAACTGAAATTAGACTTTAGGGGTTAATATTCTCCGTAGTTATATAAATTGACCTCTCTCAGCTGTAACTAATTATTAGTTGTCACAATGAATGTAATATTAGATAGATGGGATATGAGTATCTTTTGACTTATTACAAATGAGAAAAGGTGGTTACCTGCTTTGAACTTGTAGAAAGAATATTTTTGCTCAGCAGCTCCTCAATTACAAAACTTCTACCAAACTTTTATTAGTCCTAAGCAGTGTGAATGAATAATATATTACTACATGACTTCAATCTCAGGAAGAAACTGTTATATGTGTATATTTTATACAGGTGGAATTAGAAAAAGAAAAAAAAAGAATTTTTTTAAATCTTAAAAATGTAAAAGAAAATAATATAAAAAATGTGGTCTGAAATAATTGAATTTAAAAATTGGTATTGAAAAATCATTAAAGTTTGTGAAGGAGGTCTAAGGGTGCGTTCACATTTTGTGGCATGATTTTGTTAAAATTCCCATTCCCAAATACCTATAATATTATCACAGCAATTACGGTACTTCTTTACAACTGATAGAGCTATGGGGATCTTCACATCATGCAGAACACCAATACTACACACTGCTGTCTGCCATATACCAATGCTACACCCTGGTGTCTGCCATATACCAATGCTACACGCTGCTGTCTGCCATATACCAATGCTACACGCTGCTGTCTGCCATATACCAATGCTACACGCTGCTGTCTGCCATATACTAATGCTACACCCTGCTGTCTGCCATATGTGGTGCCCTTGCGACCAGGTGGCCACAAAGGAAAGTGCAGCCAGGTAAGGTAAGACGGTTGAAAAGACATCCACACAGATGCACACACCGACCCTACGCCTAGGTATCTAGGTTGGGCAAGGGCTGGCAGGTGTTAAGAGTAGTGGGTGGAGTGTAGAGTAGCATTGTAAAAGTGGGTGGAGAGACCAACACTAGAAAACCCGGGAACACGCAGTTAGAGAGAGAACCGTGGTAGTTAGATTTCCCAGGAGGAGTGGTTCCCGGGAGGATGCAGAATCCTGAGAGGCAAAGACCCTAGGAGAGAAAGCTCGCTCCATAGCCGGAGGCGAGGGAGACTACAGCCCAAGCAGAGACACCCCACACCTGAAGGAAGGTGGGAGGACAAGGGCCCAGCAGCCGCACACATCTTAGCTGACCGGAGGAACCCTGAGCTGAAACAGTGACTGACAGAGGGAGCCTGGTGATCCCACAGCCATACCTGGGACACTGGAAGGCTAGGCCATGATAACCAGAGAACCGGCTCTGTATAGGTGACGGAGAGAATCCAATACCCTAATCACGAGACATACCGGTGTGGGGCAGGTGCTTTATGACCTGCAACCTAACTTTCCACCATGGTCTAAGAACACAGTCGTCATGCTAGGACTGGTGACCCTGACTGAGCGGGAAACATTCACTCAAAAGCCTATGATGACCAGAATTAACCCGTGGGTGAGGTACTAAAGGAGAGGGAGGAGCCACCTGAACTGCACAGTCTGAGTAACCCAGAGCAGTGCAAAAGTGTTGAAGTGACTAAAGAACTGTAAACTGTGTAAACTGCTATTGAAAGACCAAGTAAAGTACCCAGTAAGCCCACCTCTGCCTGAGACTGTTTCCTTCCAGCGTCACAGCAAAGTCCCGCCTGAGGTGCCACAGACTGTCGGCCCTGCACACTGGCTGGACAAGCTGCAGCAGCAAAGTAAGTGACTGGTTAAAAGCACAATCCCTCACTAGGCCCATCTATCACAATTACACCTGCCCTGGGGACCCTCAGCCCTACCCAAGGAGGGCTTACCATCTACGCTGCCCCAAGTCACCATCCCCAGCAGGAATACAGCAGCGGTGGTTCTATTAACCACATACTCTGGGTGGCGTCACAACAAAATCCCTTGTATATAACCCCTTTTTGGACTGATCCCAGGCCACGGGAACGGGTCACAACTACTGTGATCCCAGAGAGACACACTGGCCCGATTCCCGAGTACCCCATAGCCTGGGTGTGCATCACATATACCAATGTTACACGTTGCTGTCTGCCATATACCAATGCTATATATGGAGCCCACTGGGACTGGAGATGTAACGGCTCTCCGCTGGCAGAGCCTGGTTCCCGGGGGCAGTGATGATAATAGTCTTTAGATGGGGCAGAATAGGGGTAGTAGTAGAGATGATGGTAGTTTGTGAGGAAAAATAGGGCTTGAGCGCAAGGATCACACAGATTCACGGTTTTGTAGTTTTCCAAGTCTTTACTGTAGGTGTTGTTCAGCAGAGTACTGTCCACGGAGTCTGTACCGGGGCCAGGTTGCTCCCACCCTGTCCAGGTCCTCAGCTTCCCACTCCTGCTCTGTGTGTGTGGCCCTGCAGCCGTTTTAGCTAGGCTGCTGGTCCTGTTTCTCCTCACAGGTACCCACTTGCTAGGCAACTTGAGTCTTATCTCTGTGTTTCTGACCCCGCCGTGTTGCTTTGCTGTGGTACAGTGCAGATCTATAACCTCTACTATTCCGGTGTTTACTGTGCTGCTTGTGTCGGTCACAGTTTCGGATCCGGTATCCGGTCTTTTCACTCCTCCGGGGCGAGTTATGAGGTAACTCAATCTCCCAGATGTGTTCCTCTGTTTCTCTGAACTCCTCTCCTCAGACCCTGGCTAGGCCTGGAATTGAGCAGTGGACCGTGGGGAAGTCTGAGACAGCTCCTTTACACCACAGTCCTCCTTCCTCAGTTCTCCCAGGAACTGAACTTCTCACTTCCTCTCTACACCAGAATATATAGGGGAGCTGCTTTAGCTCCCCCTTCTGGCCTAGAGGCGCTAGTGCAGTGTTAGGTGTTGCGTGGGGAGTTAACCCTTGGTGATGTTACTGTGGCACATTAACCACTGGGGTGCCACATTCCCCCTTAGTAAAGAACAGTACTCCAAGACTGTGGAAAAACAAACAGTTAACATATCAATCAATTACTATTTACAGAGTCTTAAAAATAAAAATACAAAACACTGACGCTCAAAAAGAGTCCAAAAGTTCAAAATAGCAGTCTTTCCAGGGCTTTTAGTCTATTGCCTCCGGGCTGATAAATATATACAATAGAGTCTTTACCACAACCAGTTCTGTGGTAGTATGGTCCGTAAATAAATAAGAAAAGTTCAAGAATGTGTAAGAAGTTCATACAGGATAGTCTCTGTAGGTACTGGGCTTTTTTTTTTACGTTGCAACATATTAACACATACAGGTGTCTCTGGTTTAAGTGCAGTAGGCTCCTAAGCCCTCGGGTCACCGCATAAGAGGTCAAGTTCTTACTCTCCGTGGCTGCCACCTAACACCATGCGACTCCCACCCTTTTTTTACATTTACACCTTACCGGGTTCTATTAAACTTTATAACAACGTATTTACATTTCACAGTTGAATTTACACTTTAATCTCTGTACCTAGCTGGTACTACGCTCTGATCTACGTAAGACGGGTATACTGGATGTACGTAGAATATTGGTGCGGGCGGACGTGTACCTATTTGGAGTGTCTGCTACTACTGAAGATGGAGATCTGACAGTAAGACTGGCAAGCTCACTGGGACCAGTAATTGGTTCTTCCTCTTCAGGCTCAACTTCCAGTTCTTCAGGTCTTGGGACTTCTTGTGGTACAGGTTCTGGCGTTGGTTCCACCATTGGAGGGAATGCAATCAATGGGACTACAACTGCGCCATAGTAATTTGGCCATGTTTTGGGGAAATCTCCTAAGACGGTATGGAATACTTCTTCTTCTTCTTTTTTGACAGATGGGACATGTACGGGTATGGTTACTTCTGGAGTCTTCAGGGTTTCAGGACATGGTTTGAGATGGTTTCTTGACACAACTGCTGGCTTTCTTCCTTCATCTTTGCTGATTACGCACACTTTAGCAATGTCTAAGTTTGATGGTAGGACGGTATATGGGATGGTTTCCCACTGATTATCCAATTTGTTGGTGCGTCTCTTTCTCTTGACAACTTGCTCACCAGGTTGTAATGGGGTTGCTAGAGCACGTTGGTTAAAGGTTCTCTCTTGTCTTTCTCTAGCTTGTTGGAGTCTTTTTTCTATGCACTCTTGTACTTGGCGATACTGCTGTTGACATAGGGTATCCCAATTGGATTCTTCAACTTCTGCGTCCGGTTTTAGAATTCCCATATCTAAATCAATTGGCAGCTTACCGGGTCTTGCACGCATAAGGTAGGCTGGGGTGCAGTTTGTAGAACTCACCGGGTCATGGTTGGGCAAGTCTACCAAGTCGGGTAATTTCTCTGGCCATTGATTTCTCTCAGACTCTGGTAATGTTTTCAACAGGTCAATCACAATATGGTTCATTTTTTCGCATAAGCCATTGCTTTGGGGATGATAGGCTGTCGTGCGGATCTTCTTACAGCCGTACATGTTGCAGAATTCCTGGAAAATCTCTGACTCAAAGGCTGTATTTCAAAAGAGTAATAGGTATTTGTGTGAGCGCTGGGGAATCAACCGGCACCAAGGCTATTATGAATAGTTACCTCTCGGCTTTATTTGTACAATAAAAAGGCAGGGTCCTTTAGGCCACAACGCGTTTCTACGCTCTCCAAGCGTCTTCCTCAAGTGGAATTAAGGACCCATATGACATTTCTCTTTATATAATGAACATACACCAATTAACAACAGGGGGAGGGGAAATTGGAAAAACATGAGGGAACATCTAAAAACATGACAGGAGCATATGAAAAACTGGAATGGACTGCATAAGATATTGTTTGCCACAATTTAAATGTATGTACATATGGCATATATCATACTCCCCTTTCCTCTCTTTTCTTGTATATATTAAAAAACATATAAAATACATATAAAAATGCATATAAAGATACATAAAAGTAAACATTAGCGGAGGTATTATAAAAGTCAATTACATTAAAAAACAATTACAATAATATAAAAAAATATATATGTAAAATAAAAATAAAAAAATTAAATAAAAAAAAAAAAAAAAAAAATTTAAAACAAATTTAATACATATATGAAGCTAAAAGGTTTTTGTTAGCACATAATACTATTATAATTTATATGCTACATGTTATATATTATACATTATTCTCTAGTGAAATGTTCAAACCTTCTGGTATTAAAGTACCTATTCTAAAAATCCAGTAAGATTCTCTTCTATTCAGGCTGCTGATTCTGTCTAATATATTCTCTCCTATTCTATCTATTATTACCAATTTGAATTTAGAGGGATCTTTCTCATGTGTTTGTAAAATATGTTTTGATACACTATGTTTCATAAAACCGGTTTTGATGTTAAACCTATGTTTATTCAATCTGGATCTCATGCTCTGGGTAGTTCTCCCCACATATTGGTACCCGCATGTACACTCAATCATATAGATGACAAAATTAGAAGAGCAATCTAACCTTTGCTTGATTTCAAACACTTCACCTGTAGTATTCGATTTAAAAGTCTTGGCTTTATGGACCATATTTTTGCAACATTTGCATCTAAGTGATTCGCATCTATAACAGCCCTTAGTTTTACTTGTACTAACGATGTTATAATTTTCCGTTGTATTTAATCCTATACTTCTGATTTTACTTGGGGCCAATATATTTTGAAGATTTTTTTCCCCTGCGGAAGATTACTTTTGGTTTCTTGGGAATAATTTTTGAAAGGATTGGGTCTCCCTGTAGGATAAACCAGTTTTTTTCCAATAACTTATGAATATTTTTGTATGATTTATTGTAGGTGGTTATTAGTACACTATTCTATTTGGTATCTGTCCATTCTTTTTTTCCACATTTTTGTGAATTATTCCTCTCCTCAATCTTTTCCATGTATCCTTTTTGAGTATAATTCTTAGTTTTGTTGAAAGCATCAACTAATAATTTGTTTGGATACCCTTTTTTCTTAAATCTAGTTTTTAATATATCCGCTTCCCTTTTGAAATCCTCATCGTATGTGCAGTTTTTTCGTATCCTAAGATACTGTCCATAAGGTATATTCCTCACCCAAGATGGAAGATGGCTACTATCGAATTTAAGATAACTATTGACATCCACATTTTTAAAAAATGTGGATGTACTTAAGAGGCCTTCCTCATTTATTTTGATCATGAGGTCTAAAAATTGGATGCGTTCCTTTGAATAGTTCATAGTGAACTTTAGGCCCCATTGGTTCATATTCAAAGTGTTTACAAAAGTATTAGCCTCCTCCTCACTCCGTGACCATATGATCAATAAGTCATCAATAAATCTCCTGTAGAATTTAATGTACTTACTACCTAGGGGGGACTGTGCGATGGCCACGGATTTAAATGCACCCATGTAGAGACCGGCATAACTAGGTGCGAATCTCGTGCCCATCGCACAGCCCCTTATTTGTCTATATAATGAATCCTGAAAACTAAAAATATTATTATTTAAAATAAATTCAATACTATTTTTTAAAAATTCCTTTTGGGTCTTTCTTATTGCAGGGTCTTTTGATATATAGTGTTCTATCACCTTTATGCCTTTATTATGAGGTATATTAGAATAGAGTGCACTAACGTCAAGAGTGATGAATAAAATTCCTGGCATTGGGGGAAGATCAGTTAATAATTTTATCAATTGGGAGGAGTCTTTGAGATAGGATTCCAATTCTGTATTATATTTTTGTAAAAACAAGTCGATATAGTGAGATAAATTGCTAGTCAAAGAATTGATACTGGAAATTATAGGGCGGCCGGGGGGTGTTTTTGTACATTTGTGCATTTTTGGAAGAAAATAAAAGTGTGGAGTTCTGAATTTATCTATATTGAGAAATCTGAATTCTCTTTTATCTAATATCCCTAATGTTCTTGCTTCTTTAATCATTGCTTTGTATTCTGAGAACAGGTTCTCTAATGGATTTTCTTTCAGTTTTTCATAGTAATTATTATCACTAAGAATTTCCACACTCCTATTATTGTACCAATCAGCATTCATCACTACTACCCCTCCCCCTTATCTGCTTGTTTAACTACCAGGTTTTTATTTTCTTTTAGTTTCCTCATGGCTACTCTTTCTCCCACTGAAAGATTATCTTTCTGTTTGATGTCAGTTATGTTCCTTATTTATTTAAGGGCTAAGTGTTGAAAAGTCTCCAAATGCGAATCACTTAGATGCAAATGTTGCAAAAATATGGTCCATAAAGCCAAGACTTTTAAATCGAATACTACAGGTGAAGTGTTTGAAATCAAGCAAAGGTTAGATTGCTCTTCTAATTTTGTCATCTATATGATTGAGTGTACATGCGGGTACCAATATGTGGGGAGAACTACCCAGAGCATGAGATCCAGATTGAATAAACATAGGTTTAACATCAAAACCGGTTTTATAAAACATAGTGTATCAAAACATTTTTTACAAACACATGAGAAAGATCCCTCTAAATTCAAATTGGTAATAATAGATAGAATAGGAGAGAATATATTAGACAGAATCAGCAGCCTGAATAGAAGAGAATCTTACTGGATTTTTAGAATAGGTACTTTAATACCAGAAGGTTTGAACATTTCACTAGAGAATAATGTATAATATATAACATGTAGCATATAAATTAATAGATATTATGTGCTAACAAAAACCTTTTAGCTTCATATATGTATTAAATTTGTTTTAAATTTTTTTTTATTTTTTTTTTATTTTTTTTTTTTATTTTACATATATATTTTTTTATATTATTGTAATTGTTTTTTAATGTAATTGACTTTTATAATACCTCCGCTATTGTTTACTTTTATGTATCTTTATATGCATTTTTATATGTATTTTATATGTTTTTAATATATACAAGAAAAGAGAGGAAAGGGGAGTATGATATATGCCATATGTACATACATTTAAATTGTGGCAAACAATATCTTATGCAGTCCATTCCAGTTTTTCATATGCTCCTGTCATGTTTTTAGATGTTCCCTCATGTTTTTCCAATTTCCCCTCCCCCTGTTGTTAATTGGTGTATGTTCACTATATAAAGAGAAATGTCATATGGGTCCTTAATTCCACTTGAGGAAGACGCTTGGAGAGCGTAGAAACGCGTTGTGGCCTAAAGGACCCTGCCTTTTTATTGTACAAATAAAGCCGAGAGGTAACTATTCATAATAGCCTTGGTGCCGGTTGATTCCCCAGCGCTCACACAAATACCTATTACTCTTTTGAAATACATTCGTTCCTCCGCTATGCGGAGTGAGGTATGGAGCAGCTCCGGGCAATAGGACCTTGGATGACGTCCTGAACACGCCCACGGACCCACCACGTGACGACTCACATGTGAGGTGCTGGGATTAAGGACGCAGCAAAATCTTCACCATCCACAGCCGCTCATTAGCCGAGGACACAGGGAGATAAACATCAATGCACTAATTCTTGTTGTGCAGACAGCACAACAAGCACAGGTGAGGTTCCCATTCAAATAACCTGCTTCCGATGACAATTACAGAGTGGCGCAACAATATTACTTTCTTTGACTCAAAGGCTGGACCTTGATCTGCCAGGACTTGTTCCGGGTAGCCATGAGGTCTACAGAAATGTGTCTGAAATGCTTTGCAGCCGTCTTCGCTGTCAGGTCCTTGATGGGTACCACCACTAAGAAGCAGGAGTAATGGTCCACGATGGTTAAGGCATAGACATAGCCTGACCGGCTTGGTGAACACTTGATGTGGTCTAACGCAACTAACTCAAGTGGTTGCTTGGTTACTATGGACTGGAGTGGGGCTCTCTGTTGATCTTTTCTTCTGAGGTTGCACGGACCACATTTTCTACACCAATCTTCAATTTATTTTCTCATGCCAACCCAGTAGAATCTCTCTCTCTAAGAGCACTTCCAACTTCTTCCATCCAAAATGATCTGCACCTTCGTGGTAGGCTTCTAAGACCATTTTAACGTCTCTCTTGGGTACGATAATCTGCCAGACCAACTCATGTGTTTTAGGGGTGGTGAACCTTCTGCAGAGCTTCCCTTGGTATAGGAGCAACTTGCCTTTCTCTTTCCAGAGTTGCTGGCTCTCAGCTGGAGCATTCTGATTAGGGTACGCACCTTGTTGTGTAAGCAGTTCTTTCACTAGCTTCACAGCTGGATCGCTATCCTGGGTGTCAGCCCATCCATGGTGTGCCAACGGGTTGAGATTTGCTTGCTGTTGTTTTTGGTAGATGCCGGGTTGATATTTTTCTACCTTAGAACAGTGAAAGGCCGGTAGCTCAATTTCTTCCAGCTCCTCCGGTTCCTCTTCCACATCTTTCAGGTGTGGCACCCGGAATAAGGCATCTGCATTCCCGTTCTTGTGGCCTGCCCTATATTTGATGACAAAATTGTAGTTAGACAGCCGGGCTATCCATTGCTGCTCCAACGCACCTAATTTTGCTGAGTCCAGGTGAGTCAACAGGTTGTTATCAGTGTAGATGGCCAGGTAGTGCTTGAAACGCTCGGTTACAGCCCAAACTACCGCCAGTAGATCTAACTTGAAGGAACTGTAATTCTCAGGGTTTCTTTCCGTAGGCTGGAGTTTCCTGCTTGCAAAGGCAATAACTCTCTTTGCCTCCTTGCTTCTGTGACAGTACTGCTCTCAGTCCCACGTTGCTGGCATCCGTGTACAGAATGAAGGGTTGATGGTAATCCGGATATGCCAGGATCTCTTCTCCTGTCAGTGCACACTTTAGCTTTTTGAAGGAATCTTCCTTTTCATCACTCCACTGGAAAGGGGGATTACGGGTTGAAGATCTTTTTGACTGTCCTACCAGGATGTCTCGTAGGGGAGTTGCTAACTTCGTGAACCCTCTGATAAATCTTCTCTAATATCCTACCAGGCTCAGGAATTGCCTCACCTCTTTCACACTGGTGGGTCTTGGCTAATTCCTTATCACTGTAACTTTATCAGGATTCGGTGCTACTCCCTCTGAACTCATGACATGTCCTAGGTACCCCACCTTTGGCTTGAGAAGGTGGCACTTGGATGGCTTGATCTTCATACCGTATACGGACAAGGCTTCAAAAACTTCTGCCAGGTCTTGTAGATGTTGCTCATATGTCTTGGAGTAGACTATGACGTCATCTAGGTAAAGAAGGACAGTTTCAAAGTTCTTATGGCCTAGGCAGCTCTCCATGAGGCAATGGAAGGTATCGGGTGCGTTGCAAAGTCCAAACGGCATACAATTGAACTCACTGAGGCCCATCGACGTAGTAAACGCTGTCTTCTCCTTGTCAGCTTCTGCCACAGGAACTTGCCAATACCCACTAGTCAGATTTAGGGTGGAAAAGTAGTTGGCAGATTTTAATGCGGCTAATGACTCCTCAATCCTAGGTAATGGGTATGCATCATTGTGCGTAATGCGGTTGATCTGCCGGCAGTCTACGCACATTCTCATGGTCCCGTCCTTCTTTTTGACTAACACTAAAGGTGCTGCCAGGAGCTACAACTGTCCCTTATCACCCCTGCAGTTTTCATCTCTTTGAGCATGTCTTTGGTGCTTTGGTAGTGAGTGGGTGGTAATGGTTTATACCTCTCTTTTATAGGCTGATGGTTACCTGTGGGTATAGTGTGCTCTACCCCTTTAATTTGCCGAAAGTCTAACGGGTGTTTGCTGAATATCTGCTCATATTCTTCTTTTGCTAGTCGGTATACTCCATACTTTTGATGGAGAGGTGTAGAACTGGTACCCACATGTAGCTTTTGGCACCAATCCTCCAGTTTTTCCCCTGAGCCATTGTCATCCACCTGACTTGACGAGTTCAAGGGCTCGACGGCTGTGATGTCATTGTTATTAACTATAAATAATTTAGCCAATTTAGAAGGCGTAATGGCACTCTTCCCCGGTGTACCTCAACTACTCCACTGGCTGTCAGTATAGTAGGCCTACTATTTGAGTACACGGGTTCTAACAGGGCTTGGTAGTCTCGTCCTTTAATGCCAATTGCGGCTCTACACCAGACCAACATTTCAGTTTTGGGAGGTATTACAATGGGTATCGGGCCACTTACCCTAACACTGCCAATTTCACCTACTGATATTTCTACCTGTTGCTTCAACATCAGGGCTGTTATTTCTTTTTGCAGAAGACTCTGTTGCCCGACTCTGGCTGTCTCGGCGATCTACTGTAAGACAGTAATTACCTCGGAAAAACTATTTTCAATTACATTCATTCCTAGTAACATTACTGGTTCACGTTCTCGCCGGTCAACATCTACAATTATAATACCCTGGTTTTGCAATTCTACCTTCCCAATCTGAATGGTCATTTCTCTGAACCCAACTTGTGGTATTAGTTCACCATTGCTAGCCCATAAGTTCACTGCAATGTCAGATGGACCACTACCAATGTCTGAATCAGCCCAGTACCTTTTGTAGAGAACATAGGGAATTGATGTTATCTGGGACCCGGTGTCCAACAAGACGCTTAAGAGAATGCCATCCAACACTAAAGGTGCTGCCAGGAGCTACAACTGTCCGCCCATGAACTTGTCATACCAGACTGAAGGACCTTGAGAGTTCATTCCTGAGGAGCGGCCCACTGGGACAGGGTACTCGGTACCGGACCATGTTGCTGCTGTGGGATGTCATGGAGGTCCTGGTCCGGACCATGTCCTGGGTTCACACAAGTAAAAGGGAATATTTATACAGGGGATAAAGTTTGTCGTGACGCCACCCACAGTTTTGTGGTCAGGGTGACCACCGCTGCTGCAGAACCTCCGGGAAAGATGTTTGGCAGCTTTAGCTGGAACGGCTCCCCGCAGGTAGAGCCTGGTTCCCCGGGGCAGTGGTTATTAAAGTCTATGATGGATGTTATAGATGTTGCAGGAAAGGGATGATGGTGGAGACAGTGGTTGCTTGTGAGGGGATTGTGAGGGAGAGCAGGGTTTGTAAGGATTTAGTATTGTAATAGGTGCAATTCACTTACTTTCCTGCTGCTGCAGCCTTGTCTCTCAGCTTTTGATGAAAGCAGTGTTCGGCTCTGCAGGTGGAGATCTCTGCTGTTGAATATAGGGCAAAGGGTGCAATTAACACATAGACTCACAGTTTCGCAGTTTTTCAGGTCTTTACTGAAGATGTTGGTAATTCAGCTGGGTACTGTCCATGGAGTCTGTACTGGGGCCGGGTTGCTCCCACCCTGACCGAATTCAGCTGAGTACTGTCCACGAAGTCTGTACTGGGGCCGGGTTGCTCCCACCCTGACCGGGTCCTCAGCTTCCCACTGCTGCGCTGTGTGTAGCCCTGCTGCTGCTTCTAGCTGAGCTGCTGGCACTGTCTTTCCTCACAGGTACCCCTTTGGCTAGGCAACTTGAGTCTTCCTTGTGCTTCTGACCCCGCCATGTTGCTTCGCTCAGGTACAGTGTCGATCTACAACCTCCACTATCCCGGTATTTACTGTGCTGTGTGTGTCAGTCACAGTTTCGGATCCGGTATCAGATCTATGCACTCCTCCGGGGCGAGTGGTGATGTCACTCAGTCTCCCAGATGTGTTCCTCTGTCTTCTGTTCTCCTTCCCTCAGGCCCTGGCTAGGCCTGGAATGGATGAGCAGACTGTAGAGAAGCCTGACGCAGCTCCTTTACACTACAGTCTCTCTCAGTTCTCCCAGGAACTGGACTCTTCACAGTACTGCTACATACTGAACTAAACTAACTACTTCCTCTTGACCCGGAGTATATAAGAGAGCTGGTTTAGCTCCCCCTCCTGGCCCAGAGGTGCTAGTGTAGTGTCAGTGTTGTGTGGGGAGGGAACCCGTGTGATGTTACTGTGGCACGTTAACCCTTGGGGTGCCACAACATCCCCGGTAAACCAGACTGTACTGTGTACCTGTTTTTCATCTGGAGACAGTAAAGAACTTCTTGAGCTGATCTGGTGCCTGTCTTCATTTGCTCTGCTGCCCGGAGGGCTCCTACAGCATCAAAAAGGTGAGGACTACAACTCCCCTCATCTACCCCCGCTGCCCTGAGGTAAAGCTTCACCTGTAGGGAGCTGTACTACTCTCAGCTGCAACTCCATCACCTCAGCAACCAGCTGCAGCGCTGGTATCCACGTTACCAGGTACCACAGGTGGCGTCACGTTACCATTCCCCATCATCATCACCCCCATCCCTGCCACTGAGGGTCCAGGGCATGGAACCGGGAACCAACCAGCCGTTATCCCCCACAGAAGAAATTCGCTGTGCCGGTATCCGTGTAACCCCTACCCTGACGACCGACTCATAAACACTGGAAATACATAGATCATTCTGTAATGACTGTATATAATATATACGTTTCACTTTATGTATTGAATTACTGAAATAAATTAACTTTTTGATAGTATCCTAATTCATTGAGATCCACCTGTATGTATAACAGGTTCACCTTTACTTCCTGTGTTGTGAAGATTTTTAGTGCCGTGCACCTCACAGATTGCACATACAGTAGGTCTTGTTTTCATTCTGGCATCTGATGGCAGGGCCAGTAGCCATACCTGTTCATCAGCCTCCTCCAGTTAAGAAACTCTGCAGATCTAGAAAGATCTAGAAAGGTTTGGTTTACTACAC
>JARQOC010000002.1:629795815-629983555 GCA_033576535.1 Allobates femoralis | reverse complement strand
AACCACAAGCGTACCATGCCTGCAGGACTTTCTGTATGAACTTTTGAATAATCTTGAACTTTTAATTAAATATGGACCAATAAACCATAGGACTTTTTTTTAATACAACAGTTAGGACCGCGTCAGAGATGGGTACACTTTGAAGTTAGTGACGTGGCTTGAAATAACTTTTTTTGCGCAAAAAAACGGATGGACTAAGTACCCTGTATTTGTTACATTAATTTTTTATACTGCACTCGCATTTAATATTAATATTTTTACTGCAGTGTACTGTTGTTTTTGTCGCATTCAGCTTTTGTTTCCAATATGTTGGCGGTGTGAACATGTTCTTACAGACTTGTTCGCTGTGTGCAGGACTCAACTGTTTTTAATTAAGTTGCCTCTTGCCCAGCAAGAGATGGAGTTCCCCGCCCCTCTTTTGGGCCCTGCACACATATAACCGTCGTCGCCTTCAGTCCATGTCAGACATTGGTCCTGCTAGCTCCTGCTCACTGGTAAGCATTCACACTAGTCAGGTTTTTTAATACAACAGTTAGGACCGCATCAGAGATGGGTACACTTTGAAGTTAGTGACGTGGCTTGAAATAACTTTTTTTGCGCAAAAAAACGGATGGACTAAGTACCCTGTATTTGTTACAGTAATTTTTTATACTGCACTCGCATTTAATATTAATATTTTTACTGCAGTGTACTGTTGTTTTTGTCGCATTCAGCTTTTGTTTCCAAACCATAGGACTGGTTGTGGTAAAGACAATTGATTAAATAACTTTTCTTCAGCCATCTGTGGAAGGACTAAGCGCCATAGTGACTGTTTTTCCAATTTTTCTAGGTTTTTTAATTTTTCACTTTTGAGACTCTGCTCATTCTTGGTTTTTGTACTTTTTCATTTTTGAGACTTTGTTCATTATCTACCGTTATTGTCATTTTATGGCTTTATGTGTGCAAAAAGAATGTTTCCTCAGTCCAGGAGTACTGAATTTAACTAAGGAGGAATATGGCAACCCAGAGTCCGGTTGCCACGATGGCATTGCCTCCCTCGGCCACAGATGCACCCGCATCCTGCATCGGTATTATCACTGATCAGTGATCATACCGGTGCGGGAGCAGACAGTTGCATCCCTAGTAGTTGTGTCATTTCAAACTTGGTTCTGGGAATGCTTAGACCAAATACTTGGATCCCGTGTCTGTCTTCCACAGGGTTCGGGTTCAATTGAGCCCCATTGTAGTTTAATACACATTACCCCAGATCTGGGTATTCACCATTTTGTTACGGAGACTAAAATCACTGCAAAATGCGTTTTTGGTCTCAGTGCAAAAACCATGAATACCGGGATCAGGGGAACTGTGGCACCCCAGTGGTCCGGTGGCCACAGTGATGTTGCCTTCTTCACTGGGTGTGACATCATGCTTGGAAGCAGGAGGAGATCCCCACGTGAGGTAAACCACAGCATGCACACACAAAACCTGACTCCAGGCCTGAAGTGCGAGCTCTACACCCGATTTCAGGGGAGCTGCCCTGTTTCCGGCACAGAGGAGGGGTTAGGGAGTTCGTGTGATGAGAGGGAGAGGAGAAAACGTAAGAGAATGAGCTCTGGGGAGTGGAGCTGCCGAAAGCTTACCCCAGAGAGGCGCTACAGAGGACACCAGAGTCCTGGTGTGTGTGCAGGTACTGCAAGTCCCAACAACCGAATCTGGAGGACAGGAGATTGCAAATCTCCTGGCCGCACTACAGATCCGGCAGAACAACAGCATAGTGAGAGCCAGAAACGGCTATCAGCATGCTGGTGACCGTGATAGGCTCGTGCTGTCTGTCGTATGAGCAAGGGCTAGAAAGCAGGAAGAGGGCCGCAGGATAGCTCGTAGGTTGCCAGGACCCCAAACTGAGAGTGCAGCAGGAGGGCCTCCAAACCCACCTGGTGAGGTGGATCCTGAATTCTTCCAGGCTGATCGGACCCTTCTGGACCTGGTAACCAGTGCCCCCGGACTGCACCTCATTTTGCCAAGTAAAGGTAAAGAAAGTCACCCCTTTGTGTCCTCCCATTATTTCCCGCACCCTCTTTGCCTGCTCCTGCACCCCAACTACAACTATTATCCTCCCGAATGATTCACACATTATATCCCAGGGCCTCACTCCACCTGTGGGGAGCATTACCATCCCAGCTGCAACAATACCATCCCCAGGAGCTCATCCAAGCAGCGTCAGCCATCCCTGGCCAAATACCACAGGTGGCATCATGAAAAGACTCATATTCCCTGTAAATAACCCCAATCACAGCAAGGCCAGGGCCACTGAGCTGAACCACAGCCACCGTGAGCTCCCAGAAAGTCAGTCGGCCCAGCTACCAAGTAATCCCCAGATCTTGTGGCCGTTGCAGAACCATAAAGAACTGGATGCACCCGCAAGTGCCTGCGGCCTTATTGGAAGGCAGTGGGGCCGAAAACGGATGTGGGTGCATCCAGTTTAAGCTGGATTCACACTGATACCGAAAAACGGAAGTGTGAAACCATCCTTAGGATTTTGAGGAAATTGATTACAAATGTGATGAGAATGGTATAAAAAAGTCTAATATAGTAATACTGTACCACACTGTAAACAGAAGGCTCTGTCCTTAAATATCTTTTTGTTTCTGCAAACTGATTAATACAGAGTTGAATTATTAGCCTGATATTCTGACTCATTGTGAACTGCGTAGGAGTTCTGATCCTTCCTATCCAAAAGAATAGCAAGTCGTAAAAAGCAAGTGACTTTATATAAAGAGGTAAGACTTGTTAAATCAAAATGTTTGTAATAAGCAAAACCCTGCTTTCCAAAGGGGACGGGTTGTTAAAATTTTCCACCCTTTGATGACTTTATATTCTCGGCTGGTACATGTCTTAGGTGGTAATTCATGATATGCTGTCAGGGTACAGTTGTCAACCGAGCCATCTGATGGCTGAAATACAAAAATCTTGCCAAAAAGACAGTAAAATAAGATAAGATATAATCCCATTCAAATTGGTTACTTTATTGATAGTAATGGCTTCATTCAGGGAATAGAGAAAAATAACATATGGCCGCGGTGATAGCGTACCCACCCGGACACTACTGAGGCAGCGGGAACAGTCTGTACTGGTGCATGCTAGAACCCACTACCACCAACGAACAGTGAGTAGGAGTTAGGATCCTAAAGCCACATGAGAACATTATAGCAGGTTGCAGAAAAGCACCTAACAGTCAAAACACTATCTAATCTGTACTTAATAACAGGTACCAAATAGGTTTGCTAACCATCTTGGGAAGTCATTAAACACCCTCAGCAAACAAAGAGGTGCATGTACATGTTATAACTAAGGAAAAGGAAAGTCAAATAAGTGTGTGATATTAATCATAACCATATATACATCTCAGGCGAACATCTATCAAGTTCATATGGAGCATAAACTACAAGCTCATTATTATGAGAACCTATACAGGTGAGATATAAATGCCAATTGAATAACTTACGTACTAGAAAAACAAAACAAAAAGAGTATTAATATCAAAGTTTTATTTCAGAGTGCAGCAACAGCATTAAAGACAAACAGAAGAGACAGAAACACAAGAACAGACTATCAAAGCTAGAGATCCCACAACATTAAAAATCATTTTTATCAAATTTTATTAGAGTGTATTTTTAGAAACAAAAAAACTTTTTATATTAGATGTGCAAAATAAATTTATTTTAATAAAGAATAAATTGATTGGTATTGGTTTTTAATAGCTAATCATGATGCTAAAACAGTAAGCGCTAGATCATTATCATATTTATTTATATATTACAATTGTTGGAATTGAATTGAGAGAAAAAGGTACGTGGAGTTCTCTCTGATCTATAGCAGCTACTAATTAACAGTACAAAGTAGCTCCAGTGTAGAGATTAATAATAAAAAACTTAGATTAGAGGAGGCATATAGGCAATAATGTACACTTGAACCTTTAAGTGTCTTTCATATGAAACTAAAGTAGTGCTTTTAGAATTGTTTAACCAAATAAATAAGTAATTAGTAAAGAAAAATGGAGTGGGGTCCCCCTTATTTTTGATAACCAGCCAAGGTAAAGCAGACAAATGAAGGCTGGTATTAACAGACTAGCTTCCCATCCATCAAAGTCAAAGTCTTCACCGATCCATCAAAGTCAATGGCTGCTCACTCACCTCAGCCCTGCATGCTTGCTGCCTCGGGGTAATTCTGAACTCTGCTCTCTCCTTCAAATCACATATCCAAGCCCTTGCCACCTCCATCCAACTCCAACTTAAAAAGACCTCCCGAATCCATACATTCCTTAACTAAGATACTGCAAAAACACTTATGCATGCCCTGATCTTCTGCCTCGACTACTGCTACCTCCTGCACTCTGGCATCCCCTCCAGCACCTTTGCACCCCTCCAATCTATCCTAAAGTTTGCTCCATGACTAACTCACTGTCTCCACGCTATTTCCTAACCACTCCCCACTGCCTAGCCCTTCACTGTCTTCCCGCTACCCAGAGACTCCAGTTCAGAACCTTAACTATGACATACAAAGCCATCCACAATCTGTCTCATCTGTGACATAGTCTTACTTACCTACACGCAACCTGAGATCTTATCAAACTCTCTTTTTTACTCCCATCTTATCTCTTCTTTCCACACCCGCATACAAGATTTCTCCCATGCATCACCCTTATTCTGGAACTCTGTACCCCAACACATCAGACTCTGGCCTATTGTGGAAACCTTAAAAGGTCCACTAAACTGCCGCAAGACCAGCTCTATCCTCTCCTACTGTATCCTCACCCATGCCTTGTAGACTGTGAGCTCTTGTGGGCAGAGTCCTCCATCCTCACCTACTGTATCCTCACCCGTCCCTTGTAGACTGTGAGCCCTCGCAGGCAGGGTCCTCTCTCCTCTCCTACTGTATCCTCACCCATCCCTTGTAGACTGTGAGCCCTCGCGGGCAGGGTCCTCTCTCCTCCTGTACTTGTGTGTGCCTTGTATTGCTCATAATTATTGTACTTGTCTATGTATGCCCCTTTTCATATGAAAATCGCCATGGGACAAATAGTGCTATATAAATAAATAATAATAATAATAATAATAAAAGGATGGCCCATAGTTATTTGTCCCTTCCCAGCCTAAAAATAC
Source organism: Allobates femoralis (assembly GCA_033576535.1). NCBI lineage: Eukaryota > Metazoa > Chordata > Amphibia > Anura > Aromobatidae > Allobates > Allobates femoralis. The sequence goes on along the minus strand of JARQOC010000002.1, from coordinate 629,978,414 downwards.
TAGCCAGTGAATGAATAACTGTGGGATAGAAAGTGGTAATAGGGTCTTATCTGATAAAAACGGTGACATGTAAGCTGGATGAAACTGCTCACCTTAGAGGGTTGTATCACACACAATCAGTATAAAATCTCCAAACAGCTGCTGCAGTGTCCACAGGCCAAAGAAATAGCAGAAAAAATAGAGGAAATATGTGGAATCCAACTGTGTTGCTGTACAATCGACAATACCAAGGAAATCAGTGAATGCAATTGACTTTATTCAACGTGTTTCAAGGTGTCTCACACCTTCATCAGGACAACCACCAAATAAATGTAACCTTCCAAGTTGTGGGCCTTGTAAGTCTGCACAGAAATGACACTGGGGAACAATTTGAAAAAAATTTTCTGTTGAGTTAGGTTTTTGAGCTGATTCATACTAAAATTGGCATGCTGATTCCAAAATGTAGTCAGTTTTTTTCTAGCACGTCAAGTTTTTCCTCCACAACTTACCTGCCAGAGAAGCACAATTGCACTGATATCTGTAATAAGACTTGTTATCTGATTACAATTCGACTCATATAGAGCTACGTGGTAACTTGTAAGAGTAGTCACAACTGAGACATGCCTATTTCTTATACATTTCGGTTTTTGTTCATATTTGTACTATTTAAAAAAAAACACTTTTAGGTACAGTAGTTTACATATTTTTGAGAAGACAAAAATCCTATAGTTCAAAAACTTGACGTGATAGAGAAAACTGAGATCATTTCTGGATTCAGCATCCAAAAATTAACTAAGAACAGTTGTCTGACCTAACTCCTAAAAAATTGTGTTCCCCAGTGTTATCAGTTTTTTCTTAACAGGTTAAAGACAAATCATTCAAAATAAAATCCTCCTATCACTCTACGAATTATGTAGTGTATTTAGCAAGTGTATGCAAGCTTCAGTATATCAGGAGTACATCCCGTAAATTAAGAACTCACCTTTCTAAGCGTGTAAACTAGGGATCTCCTGCTCCAGGCCTCGAGGGCCACAAACAGGTCATGTTTTCAGGATTTCCTTAGCATTGCACAAGGGTTGAAATCATCACCAGTGCAGGTGATTATATTATCACCTGTGCAATGCTAAGGAAATCCTGAAAACATTACCTGTTTGTGGCCCTCGAGGCCTGGAGTAGGAGATCCCTGATGTAAACAGTGCATCATGCGATCCTCTTCTAAATAAACGCTCGCTCTCTGGTCTATCCAGACATTTTCTGGAGATCCATGGTAGGGACACTTTACACATGTCTGTGTGTGGTATTGGAAAGGTATACCGGTCACATCGTGGTGGGAACTGGTTAGTCGTGCTACGCGCAAGAGAAATGCTTTGGGTCTTTTGCTTAGAGATGAGTTTTCCCTTGGGCTTAAATATGAAAAGCGATCTATTATATTTTTATTCAAAAATGACTGCTCTCCTGGTTTTTTGTTTTTATTCATATATCTCCTCTTCTTTTTCTTTCTATACAGCACATACGAAATGAAGATAACGAGCTTTATTATAAAGTGTTTGATTATTATTTATTATATTTAATGCTGTATCAGATGTTATGCCTATAATGATGAATTTTTGTAAATTGGGGTACACTAGTATTTATGTACAATTATGTTATTTTTGGAATGTTGGTAACATATATTCATATACTAAAAGAATCCTTTGTAATTACACACCCTGATGTGATTGTGTAGGGGTTGTGCTGTGTTTGCAAACTAATTCTAATTAACATATGTAATTGTTTTTACTTTTATATATGTGTGAATTCAAAAGAAGTGAAACAGCACTCACCGGTACTTCTGTGTTCACTTTATTGATGCAGAACGGGTTACATAGGTGTAGGGAGGGGGTGCTACAGAGCTGGACTATGGCTTGCCGTTTCATTGAAATTGAACTTCCACGGGTCCTTGGGTCTAGGGCGTATCTTCGCGACCTGGTGGTTTTCTGAGTGGTGCACGGCTACTTTTTTCTACTTTTTTATATTAGCGAGTTCAAGCAGTAGAAAAATTAGTGGCACTCACCAGTATACGTCTTCACTTTATTCAAGCCAGGTTACAGGTGTCACCTGTACTCCACACTCCCTCCCCCCACCATGTTTGCCTGTAATCTGGCTTGAATAAAGTGAAGACGTATACTGGTGAGTGCCGCTCATTTTTCTACTGCTTGAACTTTTTAATGAACTGTTTAAGCGTGCACCACCGGTCCAGAGTGTATGCACCTGGTCCACATTGGATCTATATATGGCAACAGACCGTAGCGGTACCACAGTGCCCCATGCTCTTCTCCCAATATATTTTTTAGATTAGCTTTTATATATGTATGTTATTCTATGTGTAACTTTTATGCCATGAGTAGGAGCTTTGTTTTTCGAAACATGTTGGTGTTTTACTTCTTGTACCAATAAAATATGGATTTTTAAGAGATCAAGATCCCTACTATTATACCTTTTTTATGATTCTTGCACCGGATGCTGGATTGCACTTCCTTTTTTCTAAGATTCTCCCATTCATCCTGAGAGCCAGCCCAAGGACTAAATCTGAGCACCACATCCATACCTGGAGTGAAACTACATAGGAGTGGTGAGTTGAAACAAATTGACTTTTCATTGCTATCATCAGAAGTCATATAAAGGACAGAAATAGGGTTATTTCTCATGCACAGATTATTCTGAAAAGTTTTTTGAAACCACAACTTTTTAAATAGAAAACTAAAATTTCCCTTACAAGAGTGGGAGGAAGTTTTGTCACTCCCTATAATACTTATGAATGAACGGTAAGGGATACAATTGCTTTGACATCAGCAATCTACGTGCTTCCTGGAAATCAGTGTACTTCTAATGACGAACAGTCTCTTGTGGTTAGCAATGCATGTGATGATGTTGTGTGCGGTGTTGCAGCAATCATAGACTAAACTGGTTTACATAAATCTCTTTGTAAAGCTTATGTGTATTTCCTCCTTCTTTAATCCAATTGATGAAATAACACATGAGAGAAATGAAATATAGTAAATATTAGGAAATTATGATTATTGAAGTGAGAACTGTATACAGTCATGGCCGAAAGTGTTGGCACATTGTAAATTGTTCTAGAAAATGAAGTACGTCTTACCAGAAAATTATGACAATTACCCATGTTTTGTTATACATGTTTATTTCCTTTGTGTTTAATGAAACAACACAGAAAAAAAGGCAACTTGGACATAATTTCACATACAACTCCAAAAATGGTCCGGGCAAAATTATTGCGACAGACGGAAAACGGACAGTGCTCCTGGATCCACGCTGCTCACACGATAGAGAAGATGGTAACACAGTTTAGCGTGCAATCACGGCTTTTATTTCATCTGACGCATTTCGGAGTTATATCCCAACTCCTTCCCCAGGGAGCCAACATAATACAATACATGATACACAAGCCACAATATATGGTCTCCATTAAACAAGCACATGATCATGACGTATGCAATGACGTGAACAACGAGTGGAGAGCAAAATGACGCCATTCTGTAGCCTGATCTTTGGTGGGACTTCCCGTTAGGGAAAAAAAGAGAGTACAAAACGTACATTGGGGCTCTCATATTCCTTTTTGGGACCACCAATTGTTTGTGCAGCCTGCGATCCTTGATACTTTGACAAAATGGGTATGTAATTGTAACTGCATTGTCTGTACTTGGTTCCACCTTGGTGCACTGTGTGTTCATGCATAGATCACTGATTGCTTTATTCACCATGTATATTTTCTAAGCACTTGCAGTTTATTGGTCAGCATACACAGCGATCAATGCTTTATGCTTAGGGTGGTGCCCTATAGCACTATATATTGGTATTTATTGTAATTTACCAACTCAGTACCAAAGAGGTTTCAGAATATATGTGCCTAGGGGCTCTTGTAGTTTATACAGGTTCACCTTTATAGTGGATGACAATCCATAACCAGTTGACTCCTGGCCAGAAAAATGTTGCACATAAAGCACTTGTGGACCCAGCAATGATACTTAAGGCTCAGGCTGATGAACAATTTGAATAAGCAATGAACAAAGAAGCAGAAGGTTTTTGGTATTTGAGGCAAATGTTCCCAAGAATAACCAATGCCAAGATTAAGGAAGGCGTTTTAGTTAGTCCACAAATCCAACACCTCATGAATGACAAGCATTCCGAAGAGCCATAGAAAATTGCTTGGAAGTCATTCAAGGATGTTTCTGAGAATTTCCTTGACATCAAGCACCAAACCACATCGGATAGGTTGACAATCTTACAAAGCGATGAAGTGCAACATGTCATTGAAAATTCATTTTCTGTATTCACATTTGGAATTCTTGGTGTGTAGATAGATATTTACACCGCTTTTGACAGTTCAGTGCTACAGAACTTTCAGAACAGGCATAGCTTGCACTCCTATGCAAATTGCGTAGCAGAAGCAGAGCATTCCCCGCTCTGGCTGCAAAAGCTGATGAGACTTCAGAATTTATAATAAAGTGCAGTCTTTAAATAATCTTGTAACCCCTCACCAGGTCCCCACAAATTATATACATGCTCCGAATAAATTATAATCACAATTACACACATGAACATAGGGCACAAGCCCTGTATCTGGGGCGGGGAATTGGTGTATTTAGTGCGGTAAAACCTGCAACAAGAATTGACATGCTGCAGATTTTCTCACACTAAAATATGCAGCATATCTGCTGCGTATTGTAATGGCAGTGTGCAGACAGGGATTAGTAAAACCCATTTACTTTACTGGGAAAACACACTGCTGCAGATTTGATGCAGATCTGCTGCGTATACACACCAAATATGCATCATGTGAACGGCCCCTAATACGAGTTCCATGAGATAAGACGTTGAGTGCAAACGGAAATCAGCAGAAAAACACATTTGGTTCAGTTGAGCTAATGCTGCAGATAAGGCCCCTTCAAATCACGTTTTTTGGGGATCTGTGACTATCCGTTGTAAAACGGATAGCTACGGATCCGATTTGGCCCCCATGTATCCATATGGGCACGGATGGGCACAGATTGGTCGTATATGGCCATCCGATTGTGTACAAATTGTCACGGATCTGATTGTGTCCGATTTCTTGATGTACCCAGAATCAGAGACTGCTCCGATTTTGGGCGCAGCGGACCAAATCGGACAGAATCGGATCCACTGCGGTCCTTGGCAAATAACATAGGGATCTAAGGAGCGTGGATTCAGAAAAAAACAGGATTGTTTCCTGGATCCGGTTTTAGTGTGCTGAGCATGCTCAGTACACTAAAACTGCTCTGTTCCCATGTAATTTTACTTTAGCAGTGTATCTACATATATTGCTAAAGTGAAATTATAGAAAGCAATGTATTAAAAATAAAAAAAATACCTTTCTGCCGAGTGGCCCGTCCAATGACTGCAGGACCTTAATCAGTTGACCGGGCGGGGCGGAGCAAACCTGATCAGGTTGCCCGCCCCGCCTGATCAGCAAATTAAGGTCCTGCAGCCATCGGGTGTGGAAGCCTCCAGGGCATTATTTACAGTTAGGCACTTGAGGGCCGGTGCCTGGGGAGGCAGATCACAGGGGCAGTGCCAGGGGAGAAACTTTTTTTCATTTTTTAACCTTTGCTCCCCTCCCCCAGACTCCATAAGAAAATCGGAGTCTTTGTGGGGGAGGGGGGTGCTGCCTGTGCAGCGGCGGTGCCGGCATTGCCGCCCGCATGTGCCCCAGCGCACACCGCACACGGGGTCAGGAAGCTGCTGGGAGCTCTACTGAACCCACACTTCTGCCTCGCATCATTGGACACTCGGCGAAGAGATGAGCATTTTTTATTTTTAACCAATGCTATCTACATACATTGTGAAAGTGAAAGTAACAGCCCCGACACCACTTGTCTGCGCTTTGCAGATTCGGGCTCCTCCCAGCTCTTTCTGTGTCCTGATCTGTCAAAATCCCAGATCCAAACACAGATATGGCATTCGGAGTAACAAATCTGGGCCTGTCCATTCCTGCCCATGGAGTCCTGCAAAAAACGGACAGGAACAAAATGTGATGTGAAGGGGGCCTAACATTCAAATGCTTCATTATCAGTAGAACAATCCCATGTGTCTCAAAATTTCTACATGATACAAGATATAAGAAATGATATTTCTGTTCAGCTCGAATGAATTTATCGTAATCACACCAAATTTTCAAGGAAAAAAACTTTTGAAGATATTTGATGTTCAGTGTAATTTAAAGGGGAGTATACAAATGTTTAATTACTGCACTAAACACTCATTATTATTGTGGTGCTTAATACATACAAACTGGATCATTGGGATTAAGTGTTGGAAACAGAATACTTTTTTCAGTTTTCTCTGCATCTCTTCAACCCGTGAAGATGTTACTTTACTGCCATCTACAGAAAACAGGGATAAATACAAGCAAAAAACACATCTGCTTCTCCACATCAGGACTCGAAAGAAGTTCTTCATTTGGAATTTCATTTGGAAGTTCTTCATTTCACTTCGTTGAAAATTACCAAAAAACATAATTTTTCCGGCCAGTACGATACTTGATTCTAGTTTGTTTTTTTGTTGTTTTTTTTGTATTGAAGTGATGAAAATATTCTGAATTTTATTTAAAAAAAAAAAAAAATACAAGTGTTTTGCTTTGTGCCACCTGGCTTTAAAACCTGTCAATTTGGATTTTTTTCCTTGATAGAGCCAAGCAAGGCATTCTTTTGTTGGCGTGATGAGCCATGGTTTTTTTATACCAATTTAGGGTATGTGCGCACTGGTCGGGTTAGGGCCGGATTAGGTGTGTAAACCGCCGGTCGGTTTACATAAATTTCATGTAAATTTATGTTAATCCAAACCGGCGTTTGGATTAACATAGAAACCTATGTAAACCGACACCCGCTGTGCACACAGCGGCGGTTTACACATGCTCATCCGTTGCTAACCCGCTGGGTTCCCAGCGGGTTAGCAAAGAATGAGCTTGTTCTATAATCCGGCCGGTTCTGCAGCGGCTGCAAGCAGAATCATGTGCTGCTTCCAGCCGCTGCAGAACGGCCGGCGCTAACCCGCCCGTCACCCGCCCGTCTCCCGCCGCACATACCCGACAGGAAGCCGGTGGACGGCTCCGGAGCTTCCTGTCGGGTCCCGCCCAGCCGCCGCCGCCACAAACCCGCCCACCGTGCGCACATACCCTTAGAGGATGTTTTGCTTTTTATTGCATTATTTTAGAGAGGTGACTAATAATGCATGCTATACTTTGTTTACTACATGGGTTCATTCATTTCATATTTTAATAGATCTGACTTTTATGCCCTTGGTAACACCAACTATGTTTTTTTCTGTTTTGTTAAAGGGCTGTGATTTAATTTTTATATTGAAAAACATTTTTTTTTTTTACAATTTTTTACATTATTTTTTAGTCCTATTAGAGGACGTCAACCTGTGATCGTTTGATCACTTGTAGAGAATACTGCAATACCACAAAAATGCAGTATATAGGAAATATTATGGTCTCCTATGGAGCTCAGCCTGTGCTTCATGGGAGGACCAAGATGGCAGTGATGAGGGACTTCAGTAAGGCCAAGTAACCCATCAGACCTGTGATCTTTTTGTGGAGGGCCAACAATGTGTACACGTACCAGCAATTGATTTAGATGCCACTGTGGCTATTGTACATAGATGCCAGCTACATAATATATCCGGCATTGAACATGTGTGGAGGGAGCTAAGTTCATGAGACTCCTCCACACTTGAGGACCCCTACCCAAAACATGTATTCAGGTCCTAATACTGGAACGAGCAGCATTTTCTATACTATCAACAAAAGACTGAATTTTATTTTTTGTTTTTAGCACTAGAAAGAAATTTGAGAAATTGCTTATACCTCATTAACATCAATGGTAATTGATTAGATGCCTCTAATGATGATTGAGCACTACTACTTGTAACGAGCAGTCAGATATTTGACTTGAGTACCGAGTATAAAGGAAGATCTTCCAGAAAAATGTTCCAGTTTCCTATTGACTTCCATTATACTCAGTACACAAGTTGAGCCTGTCTAAGTATCTGACTGCTCGTTATGGGTACCGAGTATCTAAGCATGGTAGTGCTCACTCATTAGTAGATGTCACGGCAGTTATAAGCAACAAATGCATGTTTTGGAAAAAATATTGAAAAAAATTGGAAGGTTTATAACTTTCCACATAAAAATTGTTTTGACATATAGCCACTGATTGGCTGCAGCAGTCACGAGTCAACACCAACATGGCTGGAAGCTGGGTGTGCAGAGACAAGTGCGTAACCAGTTAAAGTCAATCAGCAAAATTTCATCCCCCAAACTTTTTATATGTGCCTGTACCCAGGGCCCCCTCTAAGGCCTGACAGCTCTGTCTCGTGTCAGGGGCCGCCGTATTTGGAAGAGGCATGTCCATTGCATCAGGGATAGGGGGGCCTGGCCATGACGGCAGGAGCATGGCTGTTGGGAGCAGGGAAGTCCGCCCCCCAGCTGACCCACGCTGTGATGCTGCTTTGCTGGGCTGGGCCTGCCATGCAAGACTAGAGGGGGAGGGCCCCAATCTCTTCTGGGCCCCGCCCCCTAATGCCTTACACGGGCTCCCCCTCTCCTGTGAATCACCACCAGGCCCTGCCCCCTGACCTCTTGAGTGGGCCCTCGGTCCTACCCTGTCTCCTCCTGTCCATCACAGGCAGCTGCCGGTGCAGCCCGCAAACAGGAAGTCATGCGGGCACCGGCACCAGCAGCAGGGCCCACCCCCTCACCTTTTAAGCGGGCACTCGGCTCGGCCCTGCCCTGTCTCCTCCTGACAGGAGGCTTCTGTCCATCACAGCTGCCAGTGCAGCCTGCAAACAGGAAGTCACACGGACACCAGCACCAGTGGCAGGATACAAGTGACTGAGTCAGGAGGGAGCTGCTGCTGGTGAGTTATATGCTTGTCTATCTCTCTGTCTGTCTCTCTCTATCTGTCTGTCTCTGTCTGTCTGTCTGTCTGTCTCTCTCTGTCTCTCTGTCTGTCTGTCTCTCTCTGTCTCTGTCTGTCTGTCTTTCTGTCTCTGTGTCTGTCTGTCTCTCTCTGTCTCTGCCTCTGTGTGTCTGTCTCTACACAGCACTATAATCTATATACAGGTTCACACTACACGCTGTATTTGTCAGCCATCTCTATTGTGTATACAGCTAGCAGCTGTCTCTATTGTGTATTCTCTATTGTATATACATCTATTGTGTATTTAGCCCACAGCAGTCTCAAGGGTGTGTGTGTAATATATAATAGAGAGAGAGAGTGTGAAAAAAGGAAAAATAGCACAAAAATATAAAAAAAGTGGACTTTATTGCCCAATGGGGTGGCCACGCATTGGGCAATAAAGTCCACTTTTTTGTGCTGTTTTTCTTTTTTTACTCTGTTGTAAGGAACCATCTGGATTGCTGGTTGGGAAAGCTTTGCACATAAATTGAGGTGCTGTTCCAATTTTTCACTATAAATATAATGTATGTTTGGGTGGAAGCAGAGCATGGGTGGAGGTGGAGCAAGTTGGAGGCTGGGCGGAGTCTCAGGGGCCCCCCAAAATTTTGGCAGTCAGGGGCCCCCGAAATTCCTAGTGGCAGCCCTGCCTGTACCTCTTAAGGCCCAGTTACACACACAGATAATTGTGCAGAGATTGTTCGCAGACCTCTGGTTGCAGTGAAATCATGGACACATTGTAATATTTTGTGGTTGTGTACAAATGTAACAATGTGTCCATGATTTCACTGCAACCAGAGATCTGCGAACAATCTCTGCACAATTATCTGTGTATGTAACTGGGCCTTTACAAAAACAAGTCCAACAATACCCATACATGGCTAGTCCTGTACTAACTTTGTTGAGAAATCAGCGTTGCATCGATATGGAAATAAACAATCTGTGTAGGTAAATTAGGGAAGACCATGCTGGGCGGGCACAATGGAAGCTGCATAAGGCAGCAGGAGCCATAATTGAAGGATATTCAAGTGTGATAAAATTTCAAGAAACAAAATGCTATATATATTTTTTACAATCTTCTATGAATGCTGGCTTGCAGAAGGCATTCACAGGAGGATCGTAATGACAGACACAGGGGTCATCAACTGTACCCAGCTGTAATGACAACCTATCAGTGCACCACAATGTTAGCGGAAAGCAGGAAAGTGTGGTCTGGTAGAGTGCTCCACCTGACTGCACTTTCCTGCTTTCTTCCATTTCCCCTCTCCGAGGGCTGTGGAGGGAGCAGCACGGGCATCTGCAACAAGCTGCAGAACTTTAGGTGACAGGTGCCAGACCTGACATGTCATCTCTCCATAAGGAGAAATGTCATAGCTTAGATCCCCAGTCTTAGCCTCTCACCTAGCCAAATCAGATCTCATACTTTGCACTGATGAGGGCAAACACTCAAGGTACCGTCACACGCAGCAATATTGCTAGCAATTTCACTGGCAATTTGCTGGCTGCAGTGAAATCATGGACACATTGTTTCATTTGTACACAGTAACAAAATAGAACAATGTGTCCATGATTTCACTGCAACCAGCAAATTGCCAGTGAAATTGCAAGCAATATTGCCGCAGTGTGATGGTACCTTCGGAAACACTGTGCCAGCATACTCAAAATATGATTTGCCTTATATCCTTGGTCAAATGATTACGCTTGTTAAAGAGTCAATACTGACTTTTAGGATTGCTACTACCAATAGATGCTGCTAGAGTTCAAGTCCTCTTTAAAGAATAATTTGCATGTAATACTCTTTACACAGGATACATCAACTTAATTTTAATTTAAATATATAAAAATACATGCAGATGGCAAATAAAAGCAATTCTATAGATCTTTGTATATAGCTTTATTGGTACCATTACAGAAACCTCAAGGATCCGTATTTTTGGGGGATTTTTTAAGTTGCTTTTCTTTATATTTTGGTTTTCACTGACGATTTTTGTGCCAAATTCATCAACACGGCACACACAGTTCAAGAATTTTGCTCAAAGTAAAAAATGTCATAATGAGTCTTTCTTCAATATCTGGTTCTTCTGGATGGCATTTACAGAGGATAAGGCTGCCTTCAGATTTGCAGATGCCTCCGCAGCGTTTTGCGAGGCATCTGCAAGCATCTGCATGCAGACGGCAGCCCCTATGTTTATAATGGAGCGCACAGCGGTCTGCAGATGCTTGCAGATCGCGTGCGCACCCATTCACTCCTATATGTGATCTGTGCGCAGGCGGATGCCTGCGCACAAATCACACACTCTCGCCTGCACCAGGGACGCAACATGTCGCGTCCCTGGTGCGGACGAGAGTGTGTGATCTGTACGCAGGCATCCGCCTGCGCACAGGTCACATATAGGAGTGAATGGGTGCGCACGGCGATCTGCAAGAGGCACGCTGCGGAGGCATCTGCAAATCTGAAGGCAGCCTAACTGATTAAGGCTGGTTTCACACTATGATTTTGTTAAATTCGATGCTGTCCGATAAAAATCGGACAGCATCGGATCCGATTTAGCCCCCATGTTCTCCAATAGGGATCGGGTTGGATGTGCACTCAATGGCATCCGATTTGCATCCAATCAGATTCTGTCCGATTTTTTTCAGGAGCCAAAATCGGAGACTGCTCCAATTTTGGTATCCGATTAAAAAATCGGATCGCATCGGATCCGAGGTGATCCGATGCGATCCGATTAAAATAATATGGGAGTCTATGGGGGATCGGATCGGATGGAAAATTTTATCCGATATCGGATCCGATTTTCTGTATTGAGCATGCTCAATACCCTAGACCAGTGTTTCCCAACTCCAGTCCTCAAGGCACACCAACAGGTCATGTTTTCAGGATTTCCTTAGGATTGCATAGGTGATAATTTAATCACTTGCACAGGGGATAATTCCATCATCTGTCTAATGATAAGGAAATCCTGAAAACATGACCTGTTGGTGTGCCTTGAGGACTGGAGTTGGGAAACACTGCCCTAGACCACTCCCAAAACCTCCCACAGCCCTCCCCCAGCCATTTAACTCGGATCCGATAAAAAATCGGATCGGATGGCATCGGATGGCATCTGATTTTGAGCATTCGATGCTGTCCAATTTTCATCGGACAGCATCGGAAATGACTAAACCGTAGTGTGAAAGTAGCCTTAGGCTGCTTTCACAAAGCGTTTTTGTGCTGTCCGAGGGGATCAGACTTTTTGCAGCAACCCTCGGACAGCAACGGATCCAAACTAATGTCTGCAATCGGATGCCAAATAGGCATCCGATTCCGATATTTTGCAGCATCAGTTTGGATCCTCTCTCCTCCTCTCCCTGCTCCTCCTGTCACCTCGTCCCCCTCCTCTCTCCCTCCTGTCACCGTTCTCCCCTCCTCTCTCTGCTCCCTCTTTGTCCCCTCTTTTGTCCCCTTTTTGTCCCCTCTGTCTCTCCTCTTTGTCCCCTCTGTCTCCCCTCTTTGACCCCTCTTTCGCCCCCTCTTTGTCCCCTCTTTGTCCCCTCTTTCGCCCCCTCTTTGTCCCCTCTTTGTCCCCCTCTTTCCAGACCTTAAAAAATAAAAAAAATCTTTATTCTCACCCATCCACGACTCCCGCAGCGCTTCCAGCTGTCTTCTTCTGATCCAGAAGACCTGGCGTGATGTCACAGTCACATGACCGGTTACTGCGGTAATCGGTCATGTGACTGGACTGTGACGTCATGCCAGGTCCTAGAAGGATCGAGCGCTGGAGGCAGCGCTGGATCGCAGGACAGGTGAGAATAAAGTATTTTTTATTTTTAACCCTTTATTTTCACTGGATGTCACTTCTGCAATGTATGAATATACATTGCAGAAGTGAAATTAGATGGCACAGAGCGATTTTACTGTACTGAGCATGCTTTGTACACTAAAATCGGGTCCAAGGAACAATCAGCTGTTACCTCGGACCCGCGCTCCATAGGCCCCATGTTATTTGGCGCGGATCAGGTCGGATCCAATTCAGTCCGATTTGACCCGCTGTGCCAAAAATCGCAGCAGGCTGCGATTTTGGGCACAGCAAAAAATCGGCCAGAATCGCATCCGACAAAAATCGGATGCAACTAAGGGTAAATCCGATCCGTGTCCATAGACTAACCAGGGGGACAAATCGGATCCGTGGCTGTCCGTTTTATAACGGACAGCCACGGATCACAGAAAAACGCTGTGTGAAAGCAGCCTTAGGCTCATTAGGCCTCTTCTAGGAACTGACTATCCCCCTCTGTCCCTCACATCCCATCATCTTTTGTGCTTCTTCTGTCCGTCTTCTTTTATACTTTGCTCTTCGTTCTTTTTTTTGCTAACTTTTACTGTTGCATCTCAATGAATTAGAATATCTCAAAAAGTAAACTTGTTTCAGTAATTCAATAAAGTGAAACACATATATTATATAGAGTCATTACAAACACAGTGATCTATTTCAAGCGTTTATTTCTGTTAATGTTGATGGTTATCGCTTACAGCCAATGAAAACCCAAAGGTCATTATCTGAGAAAATAAAAGCAGGGAAGGTTGAAGGATGAAGGGTCTTAGAGATAAAATATAACTTAAATAGGTATCAGAGGCTTCACCTTGTGTGGTCGTGAGAGTCAGAACCACTATAAAAGCATATCATGGCTGCTGCAGTCCCAAGCGTGGTGCACATAGTGTAGAGAGGATGAAGGGTTAAAAACCTTTAAGCAGTGGACAACATTGCCATAGTAACCAAGCGAGTGGTTGCTATGGCAATGGTGTCCTGGAGTGGAACCAGTTACACCCTGCTTACCAGCCACTATCCCTGTGGTTATTCAGAAGCCGCAGGAATAGTGGCGGGGTGATCATGGAGTTAACGAAGATCACTTCAGGACACCGTTGTCATATTAACCACTCACTCCATTACTATGGCAACGGAGTCCTCAGTTACAGTATGTCATCACTTACCATGCCACAGGTCTGTGCTCACTCATTCAGTGATCAGAGACCACAGGGATCGGAAGTGACACGCCCACTAGGGCCATGGGGTACTCGGAACCGGGCCGGGTCGATCATTTTCTGGAGACGTCACGGGGCTTTGACCCATTCCATGACCCTGGCGGTGTCGTTTCCGTTACCTTTACTTGATGGTTGCCGATGCATTCCGGGGCGCTTATTACAGATGGTAATGGAGGTCCCGGTGGCTGGAAGCCATTGGGTGATCCGCCACACCAGGGGAATTCGGAGGCCTCCCTTTTGCACTCTCCCTTTTGTTCCTTGCTGCCTAAAGCTACGCTGTGACCCTTTTCCTGTGTGTTTAGTTGTTCCTACCCGAATGGCAGGCAGCTTGGGCCTTTTTCAGGTGCTCCTCCTCTCCTGCCAGCTCCAGACGCTAATTTGCTTCTGTACCTCCGAGTATTTGGTGTGGCCAGAAGACTTGCAGTCTTCTGCCCTCTGGACTCAGCTGCTGGGTCTTCAGTACCCCACCACTCAGGACACCGGTGTCCTTTTCTCTGGCGCTCAGCTCTGGGATGAGCTCTGTCGCAGCTTAATTTCCCCTCAGAGCTCTCCTCGACGTCTCTCCTCTTTTCCTCTCCTCAGACCGTCTCCAACAGATACCTCACACTGATTGAACTTTCAGTACCTGTTTGTCTCTTCTTTTATAACTGGTCCAAATGTTTTTATACTTTGCACTCCCTGCTGCTCCCTAGAAAGCGGGTTAGAGCTCCCCTTCAGGTTCGGAGCAGGAAAAGTGTTGGATGCTGAATATTACCTGGCGTGGGGCCCCCTTCTTGCTTCCAGGCATGACATCACTCCCTTGGAGGGAGGTAATGCCATTGTGGCAACTGGACCCTGGGGTGCCACATTCCCCCCTAGTTAACTTCAGTATGTCCAGGACTGAGGAAGCATTTGAAAAACAGGTATTAACAACTATTAACAACAACATATGAAAATCTGTAAACATTATATTAATAAAACTGAATAGAGTGTCAAAATATAAAAATTACAAAAACCAAGAATAATAGTAAAAAGGAAAAACGAACTTCCAGTTCCGGCCCCGGTGCGGATGCCACGAGAGTGAACAGCTCCGTCACCCCGCGGCCAAAAAACCCGCAACAAACTGCAAAAAGTCGGCGTCGACAAGGCAGGAGTCGTGGGGGAACGCTCACGGAGCCCACCGGCACCGACTGCGAGTGATTGAGAGTCCGGACAGTGAGTGTGCACAGGTGGCGCGAAGACGACCGCAGACCCGCCACGAGGGAGGCTGCCGAGGCTGGAGAAGCGGCACAGCCCAGTCATCGGCGGATGCCGGGTAGAGCCGGAGAACCGGAGAGCGGGTGACCGTACGCACTATACGGCCCGCTGTCGACGCTGCACCCGCCCGGGATCCGCACGGCCTGGATGTCCTGTTAAGGTGACGGTGACCCCCTACACAGGCGGGGCCCTAGCGCCGCCATCTCACAAGCGGGGAGCGGGGGACCCGAGCTGGGTCAACTACGCACTGCCGGAGGGGCCTACGACTGGGCAGTTATAACACAGGCGGTCCGGAGGCCCTGGAGGGCGGTGGACGACGGGAAAAACAACCGCAAACCTCTCGTGCTAGTCCCTGGTCCCGGGTCCCGCACTCCGGAATCACTGGAAAGCCAAGGGAGCAGCCAGGAAGAGAGAGCGTGCATGATCTGTCGCCATTACTCCAACGCAAGGCAAGTAACAAATATCGGGACATTTCTAGTGCTGGGGGTGATAGCCGGACTAAACTGTGTGGACACTCTTGAGATCCAGCCCTGATTACAGGACGCACACATAACTAAAGAGAGTGATGTAGAAGAGAGCTGAAAGACTTCAATGTACCGCTGGCTGAGAAGCCACAATTCACAACAAATTCCAGCATCAGACAATTCCAACACTACAACAATGGCAGGTGTGGGCAAAAGAAGAGACAAACCAGCCCTACAGCAGGGCCAGCTGCGCCTAACAGGGGGAAGCCAGGGTCCCCAGGGAGAATCTCAGACCCCATCACAAAGCAGGGGGGACAAGGGAAGCCCTGGAACAAAAGAGGGAGGATCTCTGGGACAAAGAGAACTGGGAAAGGCTTTTGCAGACATGGCGGCAGATCTCAGAAAACACCTAACAGACAGCCTCCAGGTGGCAGTAAAGGAAGCAATAACTTCAGCTATGGCTGACTTAAAAGAAGAAGTCAATCAACATACTACCAGGCTCTCTGAGACAGAGCAGCACCTGTCTGATGCAGAGGATAGGATTGAGAGACTTGAATTTGAGCTATTGGAGGCGGCCAAGGTCTCACGGTGGATGAGGGAAAAGATGGACGATTTGGAGAACAGGTCGCGTCGGAACAATCTGCGGGTGGTCGGCCTGCCTGAGAGCATCTCCTACGCCCATCTACACGATATCTTTGAACGAGAGATTCCTGAGGCCCTGGGTATAGCCCTAACATGTAAGGTTGAAAGAGCTCACAGATTGGGCGCCCCCCCAGGCTCAGCACAGCACCCAGGCTCCGAAAACGGGAACAACACGGGATCTCAGGATTCCTTCAAACCACGACAATCTATTGCGCGTTACCTAGACTTTAAAGAAAAGGAACAGATCCTACAAGCCTTTCGGAAAAAAAGATCACCATTGCTTATAAGAGGCCACAAAATTGTCATTTTTAACGACTTCTCCCCTGAAGTCTCTAGAAAGCGAAAACTCTTCAACCCAGTTTGCAGCATTCTATACAAAAGAAACGTCCCTTTCCAACTGATATATCCTGCCACGCTGAAAGTCACAGACGGAAAGGGTCCTCCGGTTTACTTCCGGGACGCACAGGAGGCTTTGAGAAAATTTACCACGAGCTCCAGAGACTCGCATGGAACATCCTCACCTGCACGTTCAGATGTGGCGGCGTCTCGTTCACCTGCTTCTACTAGAGGTTCCCCGAGAAGGACACTAGAGCCGATCCGGATCAAAACATAGACCAGAGCCCACCACGAGAAAGGAGAGGACCAGCGATACAGCAAATGGGAGACTCTTAAAGCTTTCTACTACACAGATTCGGTTGGTTCGGTTTTGGTTTTCCCCCGGTTCTGGATCTAGGCTCAAAACCACCGGTCAGATGACGTCTGTACAATGTTTACATCAGGCAGTGTGGAGACTCTTAAAGCTTTCTACTACACAGATTCGTTGGGTTCGGTTTGGTTTTCCCCCAGTTCTAGATCCAAGTTTACAACCACCGTCCAGACGACGCCTTCACAATGTTTACATCAGGCCGTGGGTGGAGGCAAAGGAGGGTGGAGAAGCACCGGAAAAAAGGAAGTACACTGCCTACACTTGTTGACGAGGGAGACCAAGCCCCCTTTGTTGGACTCCAAACAGAGGACCAATGTAAAATCCATCTGAAATTATTGGGGGTGGGGGAGGAGACAGGGAAAATTGATAATTGTTTTTACACCTGTTGGAATGTTATGTTAGGGGAAAAAAATTTTGCCATTGATGCCACTTATCTATTTGCATTTGCTGAATATGGGTTAGGTCACTTACAAAACAAGATACACAAACAATGGTTAACATTCTAACATGGAATGTGAAGGGTCTAAGGTCACCGAACAAAAGGAATAGGGTCCTGCGACATCTCAAGAAGCTGAAGGGAGAAATCGTACTATTACAGGAAACGCATCTTAGCCAGAATGAATTACACCGTATGCACAAAATGTGGGTGGGGGCGGTGTTTGGCTCTGGCGCCAGGGGCCGAAAGGCGGGAGTGATCATCCAATTACACAAATCCTTATCATACAGACTGATTTCCAACGATCACGATGAAGAGGGAGACACGCCAGTGTGACTTTAGACATCTCAGGCACAACTTTTCACATCCATAACATATATGCCCCAAACACTGACAGGAAACCGTTCTTTTTGGCTATACAGGAGAAACTACTCGCGCATGACCACCGTTCTCTCATCTTGGGGGGAGACTTTAACACCACCATGACCAGGAGGGAGGATAGATCATCGGTGCAAATCGGGACTCCTCCGGTAGCGACAAGGGGAAGGGAGAGACCGGATGATTTCACTTTACAGACCTTCGCTAGGGCCACGGGGCTGAGAGACGTCTGGAGACTCAGAAACCCTCTGGAGAGGGAGTTTACGCACTTCTCTCATCCTCATGGGACCTGGTCCAGAATAGACCTATTCTTGGTGGGTGAGGGGATCATTCATAAGACGAAACACGTCAATGTCGAAAATTTGGTGATCTCAGATCATAGCCCGGTTAGCTTGGAACTCCTCGACAGGTACCCTAGAGGCACAGACTATCTGTGGCGGTTCCCCACCTTTCTACAGAAGGATTCAGACTTTAACAAACTTCTGGGTGAATGGTGGTCAGTCTACGCCTCAGATAACACGGCCCACAAAGAGGACGCAGTACTATTCTGGGAGACTGCCAAGGCGGTGTTAAGGGGGAGGATACTAGCATACACCACCACCTTGAAAAAGAAAATATCTAACATGTACACAAAATACAGTGATGAAGTAAGAGAGGCTTATTTAGCGTTTAAGGAACAACCGTCTCAGACCAACAGATCACATTGGACCCAAACTAAAAACAATTTTGACAAATGGACAAAGATGAAAGATGACATGTACAGAACAGAATGGGAATCCAAATTATATCGTCATGGAGACAAGGCGGGGAAAATACTGGCAAATCTGGCCAGGGGCCAGCGCCCTAAGACGAACATAGCCACTATGTCAGACACCGATGGGACGCTGACTTCGGACCCCAAAAAAATAACAGATATCCTCCGAAAATTCTATGCAAACTTATACAAGGCCCCGGGGGAGGAGGGGGGGATGGGCGACAATGGTTAAATGAGACAAATATGCCTAAGATTTCAGACGGAGACTTGGAAATGTTGAATGCAAAATTCGAAATTAATGAGGTGTTAGATACCATCAAAACCCTAAACCCCAACAAAGCACCAGGCCCAGACGGCTTCAGCGGTGGCTTCTACAGGGCTCTAAAGGACCAGGTGGCACCGTGTCTGATGGGAGTCTTTAATGGAGTGAGAGACGGTACCCCAATGGCGGAACAAATGAACCTGGCCCACATAATATTATTGCCGAAAGGGGATAAGAATATGGAAAATCCATCTAACTATAGACCGATATCTCTCATTAATACTGATTTGAAAATTGCCTCCAAAATTTTAGCAAATCGCTTGGCCAGGATCCTGCCAGGTATCATAGGGGAACACCAATCAGGCTTTATTAAGGGCCGTTCAGCAACTAGCAATGTTAGAAAGGCATTGTTAGCGGTGGACGTCGCCGGAGGGGTGGGGAGGAGGGGGAGGTCGGGTCCGGCCATGGTCACCCTAGATGCTGAAAAAGCTTTTGACAATGTCAGGTGGCCATGGCTGGATCTGGTCTTAGACCACATTGGTCTAACTGGACCGACGCGAACATTTTTGAGATGCCTCTATACCAATCCCAGAGCGAGGATCAGCACTCCGGGCTTTTTGTCGGATGTCTTTCCATTGGGCAAGGGCACCCGTCAGGGATGCCCGCTATCCCCACTGCTCTTTAACCTGGCATTAGAACCATTGGCAAGAAAGTTAATTTCAGGTACGCTTTTTGAGGGCATCAGGATGGGGCGTAAGACGTTGCGAATAAGCTTATTTGCGGATGACATAGCGCTATATCTTGGTAATGTGCAGAGAGACCTACCGGACGTCCTTAGATGTCTGGAGGAATTCGGCAATTTCTCAGGGTTTAGATTAAATAAATCCAAATCTGAGATCTTATTTCTACGGGAAGGAGATGGTGCCCGTAACACCGGAGGATCGGATTCTCCCCGGACGCTTCTCGGCATCCCAATAGCTAAAACATACGTGAAGTACCTAGGGATCAAAATAGCTAGATCGGGAGGTACCACTTACCAACTTAACTACAACCCCTTAATAACCAAAATTGAAACCGAACTAAAAAGATGGGAGGGACTCCCATTGTCTCTACTTGGACGGTGCCACCTGGTCAAAATGATCCCTTTTGCTAGATTGCTGTACCCCCTCCAAACCCTTCCTCTACTACTGAAACATCTTGATATCAGGAGACTCAACACTCTCTTCACCAGGTTTATCTGGAGGGGAAGGAAGCCGAGGATTAGATTGAGCACACTTATGTTACCAGTGGGGGAAGGGGGCCTCAACTTCCCCAATATTCGGGGCTACAATCTAACGTGTTTGATCAGACATATTCTGGATTGGATGAGGGGGACCAGTAGATACTCAGACTTCCCTTTAGAGAGTGAAGTGTGCAGCCCCTGGAGTTTGGTGTCATCACTTCATGCCCCGAGCCCGACACTACCGCCCCTTATGAAGACAGCCTTAGTTTTCAGGGATACCATAGCCTCTTGGAAGGCAGTCCGAAAAAAATTTGGCCTATCATGGAGAACCTCCAAACACATAGAACTGTGGACCTACCCGGCCTTCCCTCAGGGTAGGGAGAATAAACTGTTCAGGGTGTGGGAGGAAAGGGAGTGAGGAGAATAAAAGATCTATTCCATGCTACTGAACCGAGGTGGGCAACATGGGAGGAACTACAGTACAAATTTGGGTTGTCAGGGTCACATACTCTACAATACTTACAGATCCGTAATCATATCATGACTGCCCTGACATCCATTGGTGCGGAATACATTAACAATGAGTGGGACACTTTACTATCATTAGAGCCATCCACCACTAATATCTCTTCCCTATATGCCGTCATAAGAGGCAGACTGCTCCCCACAGCTGGAGACAAGTTATTTCACAGATGGTCGGAACAACTTCACGACCCAGACATAAAATCAAAAATTTTATCAGGATGGAAACAGTTGAGAGAACATATTGTAGACGAGAGGTGGAGGGACTCTTTTTTCCGCATCCTCCACAGGGCTATAATGGGTTTCAACCTTCGGGTCACGAAAGACAGACCAAGCAGACTTACGCACTGCCCCAAATGCGGAGCGCAAAGCACAGATATGATTCACGGTCTCTGGTATTGCACGAACACTTTGAGACTCTGGGAGACAACTAAACAACTGGTGAAGGATATAACAGACATAACTGTCCCTCTAGATTTGGTGAAATGGATTTTCCATGATGCAAGGGGTACGGGTCTGGGAAAGGAGGAGTTGGGTATATTTCACATGGTGGCAATGGCGACCAAACGTCTAATTCTGGGGAGATGGATTACAGATTCTTTACCTGTGCCACAAGACATAGTAACTACGTTGAAAACATTGTTAACATGGGAGAAAATGGAAGCCCAGAGAGACGTGGACAGATTGTCTTCCAGATTCTTTAGAAGATGGAGAAAATTTATATCTACCCAGTTATCCCCGGAAGAAATCAGACAGATCATGTCTTCATTCTCACAATCTTCCTGGTATAATATGGAGGAATTGAAGGGCACATTGGGCATTTTAAAACTGTGAGACAGAGGGGGAGAGGGATCGAGGAGACTCCGAGAAGGGACGCCAAAGTGACCTAGCACCCCTTTACAGATATACTAACAACACTAGCCAGTTAATTAGTGCCCTAAATCACATAGAGGTTCATTTAGTGGAACCCTAGCCACTAAAGTGGCTCAACCCAGTAGATTCACAGGTTTCAATGGCAGAGGGGGAGGGGAGGGAGGGGGGGTAAGGGGGAACTAGTTACATTATGCTGTTATATCGACAAGATCTTAATTTCTTGGTGTCTAATATTTGTGCATGATTGACGGTTATTACAAAGTGGACAGTTAATTATTATGCCATGATGTATAACAATTTTGAAAAACGAATAAAAATTATATGTTAAAAAAAAAAGGAAAAAACGCAGGTTCTGTACAAGGGATTGTTCTGACTACACATAGTCCTGTAGTCCATTTGTCCATAAAATAAATAAACAATAACTATGTACATTCAAGATGGTTTAAAAGTTCATACAGTAAGTCCTGTAGGCACGGTACACTTGATGGTTGCATAAAAATGAACATATTTACACTTTACTATTTTTACATTTTCTATCTAACTTGCAAACAATCTCTGTAGCGTGCGGCGATCTAACCCTGCGTAGCGTGTTGTGACCTTCTCAATACAGGTGTTTCTACTGACCTCTCCTGGTCTAGTCTGTCTGATGTAGGCTCTGTAGACCCGCTAGTGACTGTGCTACAGGTAGGCCTATGTTTTACGGATAAACTGGGCAGTTTTCTGTGACTTGTTAGACTCACCATGGGCATGACAGATTCTCCGCGAGCAGGGGTAGATTCTCCTGATCCACTGCAAGTGTGGCATCTGTCCCTTGAGCCGAAAGGTCTTTATTTTGTTCTAAAGTCTCTGCCACTTCCGGTACAAATACTTGGGTAAAGGTCAGAGCAGGTACAACAATTGCATTATTTACCTGTGTCCAAGACCGGGGAAATTCTCCAAGAATTGTACAAATCATTCCTTCTGTCTTTTCTGTGTGTTGGGGGTTGTCTTCGCTTTTCTCTTGGTTCTTCAAATGGTAAGGGCATATTTTCAGATGATCCCTAAACACTGTTGCTGAGGTCTCTCCTCCATCTTTACTGATAATGATGCAGAGAAATGATAGCGGTCTATTAGAAGCACTTTGAGTACAAATGTCAGGAGGCTCAAAGTATTAATTAACAGACCTTTATTTCTTCCCCTCCACAGCTCCACAACGCGTTTCAATAGGTATACTATCTTCATCAGGTGGTATATACACATTGCACCCCTTTCTTTATTTTTTGCACATCTTTACTGATAAAACACACCTTGTGATTGTCAAAATTCGAAGGCATGATGGTGTATGGCTCTGCCTCCCACTGGTCATCAAGTTTATACGTCCTTCTTTTTCTTTTTAGAACCTGTTCTCCAGGTGTTAAAGGAACTGTAGGGGCGTGCTGGTTAAAGCTTTTGTCTTGTCTTTGCCTTGCCTGGGACAAACACTTCTCCACGCACTCTTGAACTCGGCGATACTGCTGTTGTCGCTCTGTATCCCAGTCAGCTTCTGGTGCTGTCACCTCAGGCGTTAAGACTCCCATGTCCATGTCAATGGGTAACTTACCAGGTCTTGGTCTCATCAGGTAGGCTAGTGTGCAATTGGTGGAATTCACCAATATATAGTTATACAAGTCTACTAGATCTGGTAACTTCTCTGGCCACTGATTTCTCTCTTCCAGAGGCATGGTTTTCAGCTGGTCTATACTACCTGGTTCATCCTTTCACACAACCCGTTGGTCTGGGGATGGTATGGCATCGTCCTGATTTTCTTGCAGCCGTACAGGTTACAAAACACTTCTGCTTCAAAGGCTGGGCCTTGGTCGGTAAGTACTCGTTCATGATAACGGTGTTCGACAAAAGTGCTGTTGAAATGCTCTGGCTGCTGTCTTAATATCTAAAAAATGAGAATGCGCATAGGGTCTTATCCTTAATATAAATCGAATCCCATACAGTGTGAAAACTGATCACCTGATACGGTTGTGAAGCCCACAACCAGCTTGATCGCTCAAACACAGCAGCCGCAGCCGGGACCGCACTTCCACAATCGTGGGGGTGAAACTCTATCCGGGACCAAGTGTCTTTCGGTCCGCGCCGCTGCTCCAATAAGTATTAGAAACACTGGAGTGTTTTAAATAAAAGATCTTCAGTTTTATTTTTGACGCGTTTCGGAGCTAAACACCCAGCTCCTTCCTCAGGGAATCAATGGCTGCTGTCTTAGCCATTTGGTCCTTCACTGACCATGACTACCAGGAACCTGGAGTAATGGTCTACTATGGTGAGGGCGTAGACATAGCCCGACTGACTCAGGGTTAACTTCACGTGGTTCAAGGCTACCAGTTCCAGTGGTTGGCTGGTAACAATGGGCTGTAGGGGAGCCCTCTGGCATTCACAGTCTTTCCTCATCAGGTTGCATGGTCCACATTCGCGACACCATCTTTCAATCGCTTTCCTCATGCCAACCCAGTAAAACCGTTCTCGCAGCAGAACTTCTAGTTTCTTCCACCCAAAGTGGCCTGCTCCATCATGGTTTGCTTGTAAGACCATCGAGGTATCCCTCTTCATGACTACTATTTGCCAAATAAGTTCATGGATTCTGGAATTGACACTTCTCCGACACAGCTCCCCTTCATCGATTAATAATTTACCCCTCTCCTTCCACAACTGCTGGGTCTCTTGTGGAGCATCTGGACCAGAGTGCGAATCAGCTTGTGTCAGCAACTCCTTTACTAGGTGGGAGCACTGGTTCACTCCATGACGATGGGAAGCCGGTAGCTCTATTTCTGCCAGCTGTTTTGGGTCTCCTTCCATGACTGGCAGGTTAGTCATCCTAGGCAGTGCATCCACATTGCCATTCTTATGTCCTGCTCGGTACTTGATGGTAAACTCGTAATTGGATAGCCAGGCCATCCATCGCTGCTCCAACGCACTCAGCTTCCCTGTCTCTAGGTGGGTCAGCGAATTGTTATCTGTAAAGATGGTTAATTTTGCTGAAGCCAGATAATGCTTGAAGCGCTCCATTACCGTCCAGGCTTACAGGAACTAAAGTTGTCAGGGCTCCTCTCCGTGGGACGAAGCTTCCTACTAGCGTAAGCAATCACTCGTTCTCTGCCTCTTTGCACCTGGGATAACACGGCTCCTAATCCCACTTTGCTGGAGTTGGTGTAAAGTAGAAAGGGTTGGCCATAGTCAGGGTAGGCCAGGACCTTGGCTCCCGTAAGAGCCATCTTCAGCTTGGTGAAGGAGTCTTCTTCTTCCTTACTGCACTCAAACGGGGAACTCGGATTCTTCGCCTTCTTGGACTGGCCCACTATGAGGTCCTGTAAGGGTGTTGCCATCTTGGTGAAGCCCTTTATAAATCTTCTGTAGTAGCCTACCAGCCCAAGGAACTGCCTCACTTCCTTGATCGTGGAGGGTCTTGGCCAGCCCTTGATTATGGTGACTTAATCTGGGTCTGGTTCTACACCCTCGGCGCTTACCACGTGACCTAGGTACTGCACCTTGGGCTTCAACAGGTCTCACTTGGATGGCTTTACGTTCAGGCCAAACTGGACAAGGCCTCGAACACCAGGTGTTCCAAGTGGTCAGGTGTTCCAAGTGGTCTTCCTATGTCTTGGAGTAGATGATGACGTGGTCCAGGTACAACAAGACTGTTCAAAGTTTTTATGTCCCAGGAAGCACTCCATTAACCGCTGGAATGTTCCAGGTGCATTGCAGAGCCCAAATGGCATGCAGTTGAACTCGCAGAGCCCCATCGGTGTTGTAATTGTGGACTTCTCTCTTCTGCTTCTGCTACGGGAACCTGCCAATAACTACTGGTGAGATCTAAAGTGGAGAAATAGTTAGCAGATTTTAAGGCAGCTAAGGATCCCTCAATTCTGGGTAATGGGTATGTGTCCTTATGTATAATGTGGGTAATCTGCCTGTAATCAACACACATTATGATTGTGCCATCCTTTTTCTTTACCAGGACTAATAAAACCGCCCAGGGGTTACAACTATCTCTGATCACCCCTGCCTCCTTCAACTCCCATAACATTCCCTTGGTACATTGATAGTGAGCTGGAGGCACAGGCCGGTACCTCTCCTTAATGGGTGGATGGTCTCCGGTGGGGATATGGTGTTTGACCCCTTTTAGCTGCCCAAAGTCTAGTGGGTGTTTGCTAAAGACCTGTTCATACTAGACAGACTACCCGGTAAACTCCATGCTTTTGGTGTAAAGGGGTGTGAATCAGTGCCTAAATGTAGCTTCTGATACCAATTCTCTAGCTACTCTTTGGCACCATTGTCCTCCGCCTAGTCAGATGCAATCAAGGGTTCCACTGCCTTTATGGTGTTGTTACTGACAGTGAACAGTTTAGCAATGGTAGCATACCGGGGCAGGTTGACCTCATCCTCCCCACAATTCAAGATGCATATTGGTACACTCCCCTTTTGAACATCTACTAACCTCTGGCTGTCACTCTTACACTGCCAACTTCTCCACCAGACAGCTCCACCTGCTGCCTCTGCATCAGAGCCCTGATTTCCTTCTGCATGACTCGCTGCTCACTGGAACTGTCAGTTTCGGCTACCTGTTGTAATAGAACAATAATCTCTGCAAAACAATTTTTTATGGCATTGGTACCTAAGGTCATCATTGGATTACTTTCCCAATGATCAATGACTACAACAATTAAACCTTGAGATTTTAACTCTACTCGACCAACCTTTATGAACCCCACTTGTGGTAGAGGCTGACCATTGCTGGCAACTATTGTCAAGTCATCATCTGGGCCGCGGGTCAGGTCAGAGTCAGCCCAATAGCGCTTATAAAGGATATGTGGCATCGTTGTCACCTGGGATCCATTGTCCAGTAAAGCGTCAGTGGGATACCATCAATCATGACTGGGAGAACCGGTCATCCCCCTACGTACTTGTGTCACCAACTCTGTGGGCCTGATTGCCTTATGTCTGGGGGTTGACCCTCTGCCCCAGGGGTTGCTCGTTTAAAGGACAGTATTTTGCCAGATACCCCACTTTGTCACAGTGACGGCAAATCCATTGTCCACCTGCATCATAACGATCAATTTCTCTTCCCTGGATCAGTGGAATTCTTTTCTGTTGTCGCTACGGGATGTCATCTGGACTGAAGGCCAGCTGGATATTTTTCCTTCTGGGGAACAGCTTGCATGGACTTCACGGTTTTGGTTAGCGCAGCCATACTTTTGGTCAGCTCCTTTAATCTGGGCATGTAGATCTGCAGAGGGGCTATCATCACAGACCTGTTCATCAGCTCCCATGGGTGCTGGAGAAAAGGGCGCCACCTCCTGGTTGTAGGTGATAGTGGGGCACCGGGTGGATGCAGTGCCGCCTGGGTTGCCTCTTGCAGCACCCAAATGGCCCAGTCTTTAAACTGTGCAAAGTTTAAGTCCAGATTTTGAACGGCCATAATGCGCAGTTGTGTTCGGTGAGTGTTAGACAGGAGCCCCTTGATAGATTGCTCAGTCAACAGTCTGTCCTTTTCTCTCACACAGTCCGTGTCCACCTGTTTAACAGCCCTCAGTGCCGCTTGCAGGTTTAAAGCATAGTCCCGTACACTGTCCTGCAGCCATTGCTTGCACCCAAAGAATTTCATCTTAATCTCTGCTGCAGTGCGGTTATCAAAGGTTTCTTTCAGCCTGGCCAGGATTTGCTTAACAGTTCTCTTGTCCGTGTCCGGCCAGGACTTTACCTCCCTCTGGGCTGCACCAATTAGCTGGCCTATCAAGATGCTGGCTTTCTGGCTCTCTGTCAGGAGGTACACTTCGAATAAACTATGCAGTCTCTCTTTAAAGTCAATCAGGGTGTGCGACTCCCCTGAATACTGAGGCAGCCAAGTCGCCCCAGGGATATACAGCATTGATAAAGGCATTACAGGGGCTGTGGCTGCGACCGCCGCTGGCTCTCCACCTGGGTTGGGCATTTTCCTTTCCCCTTAGTGAACCACAGCCAGGTTCTCAGTCTCTGTTAAATTATCAGTCTCCTGCTCCGCAGGGGGGAGAAATCGCTTTAGCTCAGAAGTCTGTGTCGGGCCTCCTGCTGGATGACAACCAGAGCGCGGGGTGGGGTTTCTCTTTGCCTCTTTCTAGGGCTCCACCCACAATAATACACCCCTTCCATGTCCCACGCGCTGCGCGATGCAATAATGGTGGTTATCACACAGTTCAATAAAGTCTATGGCACACAGTACCAGTCGACAGCAGGCACAAAATCCTTTTGATGCCAAGATTGACATGCCCACCAGGGTCGTGGGGTATTTGGAACTGGGCCGGTTAGGTCATTTTCTGGGGAAGTCACTGGGCTCTGACCCATTCCGTGACCCTGGTGGTATCGTTAAATGGGGAATTATTATATGGGATTATGTGACACCACCTGTGGCATTCGGCTATATAGGGACGATGCTGCAGTTCAGGACCACTGGGGAAGTGGATGACGCAGCAAAGATGACACAGCTCCCCACAGGTGGGGCAGGGCACCAGGGCAGATAAAACAGTCAAACAGGGCTGTGGTGATTGTTGGGGTGCAGAGTGACACACGCAGGGAAGGAACCAGAGGACACAGGGTTGTAATTTCCATTACCTTTACTTGGTGGTTGCAGATGCAGTCCTAGGCACTTATTACAGATGGTAATGGAAGCTCCGGTGGCCTGGAAGCAATTGAGTGATCCACCACACCAGGGCAATTGGGAGGCCTGCCTTTTGCGCTCTCCCTTTTGGTCCTTGCTGCCTAAAGCTACGCTGTGACCCTCTTCCTGCATGTTTAGTTGTTACTACCCCTATGGCAGGCAGTTTGGGCCTTTTTCAGGTGCCACTCCTCTCCTGGCAGCTCCGGGCTCTAATCTGCTTCTGTGCCACAGGGTATTTGGTGTGGCCAGAAGACTTGCAGTCTTCTGCCTTCTGGACTCAGTTGCTGGGTCTTCTGTACCTCACAACTCAAGATTCCGGTGTCTTTTTCTCTGGCGCTCAGCTCCGGGATGAGCTCTATCGCAGCTTAATTTTCCCTCAGAGCTCTCCTAGAGTGTCTCCTCTCTTCCTCTCCTTAGACCATCTCTAACGGTTGCCTAACACTGACTGAACTCTCACTTCCTGTTTGTCTCCTCTTTTATAACGGGTCCAACTGTCTTTCTACTGCGCACTCCCTGTTGCTTCCCTGAAACCGAGTTAGAGCTCCTCCTTCGGGCTCGGAGCAGGAAAAGTGTGGGATGCTATATATTACCTGGTGATGGTGTGATGTCTGGAGCCCACTGGCACGGGGTACTCGGTGCCGGACCGGGGTACTGCTGGGGATGTCACGGAGGTCCTGGTCCGGACCGTGTCCTGGGTAAATGGGGGAATATTTACAGGGGAGTTTGTCGTGACGCCACCCACGGGTTGTGGTTGGGGTGACTACCGCTATTGCAGAACCTCCGGGAATGATGTTTGGCAGCTGGGGATGGAACGTCTCTCCGCAGGTAGAGCCTGGTTCCCCTGGGCAGTGATAGTTAAAGTCTATGGTGGATGCTATAGATGCTGCAGGGTAGGGATGATAGTGGAGATGAATGGAACAGTTTGTGAGGGAGTTGTGAGGGAGAGCAGGGTTTGCAAGGATTATAATGGGGGTTGTAGTCACGCAGGCACTTACTTTGCAGTTGCAGCACTGGTTGTCTTGGTGCTGGATGAGGTATTGTAATAGGTGCAATTCACTTACTTTCCTGCTGCTGCAGCCTTGTCCCTCAGCTTGTGGTGAAAGCAGTGTTCGGCTCTGCAGATGGGGATCTCTACTGTATAATATAGGGCAAAGGGTGCAATTAACACACAGACTCACAGTTTTGTAGTTCTCCAAAGCTTTACTGTAGTTGTTGTTTAGCAAGTACTGTCCACTGAGTCTGTAATGGGGCCAGGTTGCTCCCACCCTGTCCTTGGCTTCCCACTGTTGCGCTGAGTGTGTGGCCCTGCTGCTGCTTTTAGCTGAGCTGCTGGCACTGTCTCTCCTCACAAGTACTTCCTTTGCTAGGCAACTTGAGTCCTTCCGTGTGCTTCTGACCCCGCCATGTTGCTGTGCTGAGGTACAGTGCAGATCTACAATCTCCACTATCCCAGTGTTTACTGTGCTGTGTGTGTCAGTCACAGTTTCGTATCTGGTATCCGGTCTGTGCGCTCCTCTGTGGCGAGTTGTGAAGTCACTCAGTCTCACAGATGTGTTCCTCTGTTTCCTGTGCTCCTTCCCTTAGACCCTAGCTGGGCCTGGAATCGAGGAGCAGACTGTAGAGAAGCCTGAGGCAGCCTCTTTACACTACAGTCTCTCTCTCAGTTCTCCCAAGAAACTGAACTCTTCACAGTACTGCTACGTACTGAACTAACTACTTCCTCTTGACCCAGATTATATAAGGGAGCTGCTTTAGCTCCCCTTCCTGGACAGAGGTGCTAGTGTAGTGTCCAGTGTTGTGTGGGAAGTGAACCCATGTGATGTTACTGTGGCACATTAACCCTTGGGGGGCCACAGATGACATGGACTCTTTTTATGTATAACATAGGATGGTTTCTTATGTAGCCAGACAATATTTGTATTTTGTTTGCTACCTTGTGATAAGCCACTCATTGTTTCTACAAGTCTTGTAGATGCCTGCTAGTGTTTAAAGTTTGTAATGTAATTATCTCACCCCTTAGAGAAGGTCATGACACAAAGATAGATTAAGTATGGGAGCCTTCAATTGTATTATTATGTGGGTTGCTAGATTCTATGTAAATGATCTGTTTTTGAGTCTCCCCTGCCAGAAATGCAATACTACTAGAAATATTATGTATGCTGCTTGATATCTAGCCAATGAGAGTACAGTGTTATTCCACCAATCGTGAAGTCCCAATATCCTGCAATAAGTGCTCAGGTATATAAGGAGGATTATTCATTTGACCAGGAGACTTGATACATGCTGCTAATCTAGGCTCTACGGATCCGATTGGCAGGCCATAAACCCAGGCCTAGGCACTTCGGTGCTGACAAAGGGGACCTAGATTATAATACTACATGGACTTCAGCATCAAATGCTAGGATTCGGCTGGGATATCAAAGACTACATAAGAAAGCACCACAGGTTGGGACAATCCAGTCACCTGGCTACAGACTTTGTTGTGATAGCTCAGCTTCCTAAATCTAGCATTATTCCTTTCTCAGTGGGTGCCCACCAAAAGCGGGGTGCTGCTGGTTTGGAGTAAGTAGCCCTGGAAGTTTCTAATTCTAATACCTTGGTGAGCCAGCAGAAGGGTGAGAAACTGTTGCCTGTTACATTTTATATTTGCTGGTTATGTGTTATATGCTGTTAACTGTTTGGGGATCCAATAAAACCTGAATATTGTGGTTCCTTCACCCTGTGTTGTCTGAGTAGTGTCCCGTCCATGGGTAAGGAGCTCGGGCATTCAGTTGGGATGAGCCCTGGTCCATGTTGTCTTTCTAAAGGCGGCTGGGCCAGTGGACGAGAGCACCCACTGACCTCAGTGTCTCTACAATGGGGACCTCTTCTTGTTTCCAGGCATGACATCACCCCTGGGAGGGAGGTAATGCCACTGTGGCAATCGGACCCTGTAGTGCCACAGAAGCGTTCTCCCTCTCCATGGTCTCTGATGTAGCAGAGCTGCATCCGTTCAAGAAGACAAGGATTGTGGAGGGGTACGAGTGTGAGGAGGGAGTAATCAAGATGACATCTCTAAGTGTCTCTGTGTTTTTATTTCTAATAAATTTATTTTTCTCTGTGTTGTGTCTTTTTTAATCATTTATTTTAGATTCTTAGTGGCTAGGTCTAACTTGGCCTGACATTAAAAATCTCAGGGCTTAATACTAGCTGTTAAAACAAAGCTGGTATTAACCCCTTATTACTCAGCTTGCCAGCCCTCACCTGGGCGGCTGGAAGAGCCTGGTAAAGCATCTGGAAATGGCGCTTCTTATGAATGTGCCATTTTCAGAGGCAGCTGTGGCTATTCTTTAGCATGGGGACCCTACAACAAAGGGTCCTCACCCCGCTGAGAATACCAGCCCTCAGCTGCTTAGTTTTACCTTGGATGGCAATCAAAAATAGGGCAGAGTCCACACATTTTTTTGCCAGCCAACTTAGGCAGCTGAGTCTGGCAGCTCGCAGCTATCTGCTTTTATCATGCTAGACTTAAAAATACTGCAAAGCCCCACGCTTTTTTAAAATTATTTATTTATTTAATACCCTATGATGGCAGGTTGGTTGCCATACACTAATCTGTATGGCAACCAAGCACAATCACCATCCAGATTGAGGAAATGCAGTCTGACAGCAACAGCCCATCACAGAGGCTCTCACAGAGTGTGAGCATCTGTGATTGGCTGTTTGCCGGTCATTGCAGTGAATATGCATGCGGCTTAATGGTCAGCAGGTAGCAGCGGGAGACTGGTTAACCTGATCTAGCTATTCTAGCATCTATAATATGAAAAAGATCCTTGCAGCACACAGCTACTTCCAATGATGTACATAAGCTACTAGCTATATATATTTGAGGAAAAAGTTTAAAAACTTACGTTTTTTTAAAAAAACTCAAAAATCTCCAATTTTTTATTTAATTCTGAAGTTCTTGGTACATACATTGGCCAATGTCTGTTTGCTCATCAACTGCGACAAAGTGACTTCAGGTCTGATGAGTCCTATCTGACATCCCTGCCCTCCTTGTCCACCCCCCCACTTTTCAGTGGGCAAACACCATCTAGACCCTCCATCACCTGTAGGTAATAAGGGTGCAAATTGCAGCATGGAACCTGCAACTCCATATGTACATAAAAAATCATGTAAATAAAAAATTGGAGATTTTTGAGTTTTTTTAAAAAAACGTAAGTTTTTAAACTTTTTCCTCAAATATATATAGCTAGTAGCTTATGTACATCATTGGTAGTAGCTGTGTGCTGCAAGGATCTTTTTCATGTTATATAACCCTGCAGCTTTGCTAGCACCAGTTCACATTTGTCTTTGAGTGCTGTGCAGTTTTTTTCTTGTTATTTATCATATGGAGTTGCAGGTTCCATGCTGCAATGTGCACCCTCATTACCTACAGGTGATGGAGGGTCTAGATGGTATCTGCCCACTGAAAAGTGGGGGGGTGGACAAGGAGGGCAGGGATGTCAGATAGGACTCATCAGACCTGAAGTCACTTTGTCGCAGTTGATGAGCAAACAGACATTGGCCAATGTATGTACCAAGAACTTCAGAATTAAATAAAAAAATGGAGATTTTTGAGTTTTTTGAAAAAAACGTAAGTTTTTAAACTTTTTCCTCAAATATTATAGCTAGTAGCTTATGAACATCATTGGTAGTAGCTGTGTGCTGCAAGGATCTTTTTCATATTATATAACCCTGCAGCTTTGCTAGCACCAGTTCACATTTGTCTTTGAGTGCTGTGCAGTTTTTTTCTTGTTATTCTAGCATCTATCTATCCGTCTATTCTATTCAATATATCCTATATAAGAGTTGGATATTGACTAAAAGGGCCACTTAATATGGTGGTTATGGTGTTCTCCGCAAGGAGCCACCTCTTGGCTGGGTCCTTCCCTGGAGGGATATATGGCTAGTCCTGTGTTTGAGACTCCTAACCGAGGCTCCACAGACTCTATTTGCATATTCAATCTATCCTATCCATCTACTCTTTTCTAACTTTATACAGCATGGGAAAGATCATGTTAAAACACTTGCACACGGATACCATGTTAGCTGGGAAAAAAACGCACAATCACATCACACTCGCCTGACCATATGGAAAGCACTCGCACAACTTTCATACATCAAAATTGCTCTGATTACGCATATGCTAGTTTGCCTCTACCCTAACGTTGTTTAACTAAGATTACTGACTGCAGTTGTTCTGACATAATCAAAGCATTTAGTTTTAGCCATGCAGCAGAGCTGAGAGAGCTGCCCTTGCCCACACCTGTCTCTCAATAGAGATTGTACATTGACAGTGAGGTGTTAATCAGAGGAGGGGGCATGTTGGACTGCTGTGTGCATGGCAAAGTAGCCCAGTGATGGTAATCACCAGGTGATAAATCCATTAGATTAAGTAAACAATAGCACAAAGCCTGATAAGAAAAGCATAGTTGATTTTTGTCTTTTAACCCCTGTAGCATGCTATCCTCAGATTACATAGCAAAAACCTGCTGACAGATTTCATTTAATGCAGAACTCGTCCTAAAGGAACTGCCCATTGCTTAAAAAAGTCAATACCATCTACCTTTTTAAGCTGTCATCGTGTAGCACAAAGAGATATACTGTATTTGTTTCAGGTGCCAGATCTGTTAATACACTGAGCAGGGTGATTGGTGATTTCCTTGTCTACATACTGACAGAAAATGTTTGGGGTAGAAGAGCTACATGTGTGACAGCGCTGAGCGTTCTTCACCCACAAACATTGCTAGAAAGCATAAGGTACAGGTGTGTGTAGGAGGCTGTCAGATGCATGATGTATAGTGCAATATACTATGAAAGCCACGATTGCAAACTCCACAATTTTTCTCCTAGTGTCATTACTATAGTAATTCCTGATGTATCTTGTAATGTCATTAGCCAGTTTTCATTGGCTAATAATGCGTAACCTCTTTATTAATCTACCGTATGTGCTATTCTCCAGACAAAGCTCAATTAACTTCTACAAACAGAGAAGGGATTATATAATGATTGGTGTTTCGCACAACATTGTTGAAACTTTAGCCTGTTGGAGTAAAGGCTTTGTGTGATCCTTCAGCTGACAGCCATCTCAGCCTATTCTCCCATACACAGGAGCACTAACTGTGCCAAGTGCTCCAGTATTCTTTATGAGTAAGCTGCCGACTGACACATCGGCCGGTAGCTCAATTCTGGAAGAGCAATATGATCGTCAGTTCAAAATCAGACAATCACAATGGACCTGACCTATAGACCATTGGCCAACGATATCAGCGGGTTCAGCTGACATTAGACTAAAGTGTATGGTGGCCTTAAAATGTGCCTAATTTATTAAGATGTGCATGTCACTTGTTAAATTTAGTGTAGTTTTTGGTTGTCCGTCTACCTATACATGAAATCTACACCAGAGAAGAGCTGGCGTAGATTTCAGCTGTAATATTTAAAGTTTGTTGTCTGGTGAAAGGGCCTGGCCATTTTGCCAAGCCCTTACATATTTGGTAAAGTGGCAAAGCTGTTGAAAAGGAGCAAAAAGTAAAAACATTTTGTGCAAATACATGTAGCACCTGCTGTGGAAGCTATGTATAGAGCACCTAAAACTACAATTCCCAAGAGGTTTAGCTACTCACAAAAGCCTGGGAGAGGAGGAGCAACAGGAATAGAGGACAGAATTTATTGGTTGAACAAGCTAGAGGGAAAGGGGGAGTAAACTGTACTAGGGGAGAGGTATGTGGTCAGCCATCATGGCAGTGTGAAAGTGATACTCCAGGGCTGAAGTGTGCTGGGACCCCTGCAGCTTTGTGTGACCAGATTGTGAGTCTTGGAGTTGCACCACAACCACTGATCAGCCAGGTTACCAGGAGCTGCGTACCATCATCTGGCTTCCCACTTAGAAGAATGATTCTGCCTGCAATTCCCAGCCTTTCCACACCACTGGATCCTGAGGTTTCCACTTGGAAAGCTGGATGAATTCAGATCTGCTGCAAAAGAAGTGAGTGGTTACTGCTACAACTTGTAGTTATACTGTTTGGGAAGCATACTAAAGCTATATAGATCTGCTGCAAAAACATTGAGTAGTTACTGCTGGGACTTGTAGTCCTACTGTTTGATAAGCATACTGAAACCAAATGCAAAGCAGAACTACAGTAACTTGTGATTTCAGTGACTAGGAGTTGTTTTTGTTATATTAAGTGCACCAACAGTTACAGCAAACACTGCAATATCCACGGCAACTTGGCCCCAGTCTGGGACCATCATTTGTATAGCTGTGTTAGGCTGCGTTCACACATTCGCGTATTTATCGCGTTTTTTTACGCGCGTCTTTTCAAGGGAAAAATGCGCGTTTAAAAACGCGATAAGAATACGCGAGAGAACAACTCGCTTCTACTTCAATCGCGCATTTAGACGCGCGTTTTTATAATGGGGCCTATGGAAACGCGGCGTAAAAAAACCAAAGAATTGACATGTTCATTCTTTTTACGCGCACGTTTTTTGCTCCAAAAACGCTGCGTTTAATTACGCGATGTCTGCAAGGCACAAAGTGAATGTCCATTCACTTTGCTGTAAAACGCAGACGAACATGCGTTTTTGGAGCAAATACGCGCGTAAAAAACGCGCAACATACGCGATGTGTGAACGCAGCCTTAAAGTGGAAGCATCACCCCCAACATTCAGGGCTTTTTCCAACGCACATCTTGTACCTTTATACAATATTGCATAGTCATTATTTGTTTTATGTCCTTTGGTATTACCCCTGTAATTGGCCCCTTTTATCCTCCTGTAAATAACCTGTTAATTGGTCTAACCTCATTTTTGTGAATGGGTACAGAGCGTGGACAGAGGTATCCCGGTCGGCACTGGCAGAAGATTAAGACCCCTCTGCATTCCCCTAAAGCTCCTTGCAAGATTTGGGTGGAGACACTGCGCCATATCCAGGTGCGAACTACCAAACACCCTGCCCTCGTCAGCGGATTAAAGGGGTGTTACATACAAATTGCAGGAAATGTTATGACTTTTTGATCTCAGAAAACTAGTATAGAGGGAATGATGAATTTCCTTTAAAGTGGTATACTCAGCTATTGAAATGAGTGGTGTGGACCCACAACATGGCATATCCTACTGTAGCGATATGCCATAACTTATTTACATAAGTGATAATCCCTCTTTGGGCAAACCTCAGAAATACAGATTTTGGATTTTTTTCACTTGTGCTTGAATGAAATGCATTGCTTCATGTAGATGTGATTTATCAAACTGCATGGATGTTCCCATATTGCACTCTAAAGCAGACACAGCCAAATCAGCCATATTAACAATAGTGTTTTCAAAACCCCTTTACTGCATATACTGTGCAAAACATGATTAGTGGCATAATAAAATGCTTTCAGCTCCTTTCCTTTATAGACCTAGTTGTTTTTATTCCAATTATTTTGTGTATCAGGTTATAACATGGAAAATTGCCCAGAAGGAATTGGTATTAAAGTGATTCATTTCTGCGCTAACCATAGTGTACTGATTACAAAGGGCTTCATTTCAGCAGACGGCTCATATCAGAGGAATCTTGGCATGTACGTTCCAATCATCATGTTCTTCTATCCATTGCCTTGTTCACTGTCCTTGCTTTTTGTTTCGATACTCTTAAATGGATGTATATTTCTATTACAAATTCATGACCTATTCATATAATGCAGTAATGCAGGAAAAACTGGTAAAAGAACCATCCCATGTAGGCAATACTGAAGAGCCAATTATCAAAGCAGCAATTTACGAAGACTACAGATAAGACAATTACGAGAAATTGGGATTGCCGGTGATCCACCCATTGGGCCATAATACATAAAGCTCTATTTGGATAAATTTCCCCAAAATAGCTGATTTGTTACTGATTAAGTATCTTAGTGTTTAGTGCTGGAGTTAGTTGAGTTGCCTAAGGTATTAGTATGAGCCAAGAAAATATGCGGCATAAAATTGTAATCACTCAGAGATTCCCGTAACAAGTAATGTAGCAATCATCTTCACGACTTGATCTGACCCTGTACATACAGGAATGATTCTTCCCTAATCACGAATGTTTCAGTGTAATTTATCATCTGAACATAGATGACATTAGAGAACCGGGTTTCTTCCTTTCAGAAGAGAGCTAATTTCCATAGCTTTGTTCCTGGAAGCATTGGATGGTGTATAGTCTCCCCGTATCCCCATCATGATCTGGACATGGAAATACATATACAGGTGCATATCTATGAATTAGAATACCAGTTAAAGTAAAAGTTCATTTATTTCAGTAATTCAATTTAAAAAGTGAAACACATATATTATATAGAGTCATTACAAACAGAGTGATCTATGTCAAGTGATTATTTATGTTAATGTTGATGATTATGGCTTGCAGATAGGGATGAGCGAGTAC
This sequence comes from Allobates femoralis, assembly GCA_033576535.1. Classification (NCBI taxonomy): domain Eukaryota; kingdom Metazoa; phylum Chordata; class Amphibia; order Anura; family Aromobatidae; genus Allobates; species Allobates femoralis. Next base: position 629,940,866 of record JARQOC010000002.1, on the reverse strand, counting down.
CTTAATATTCGTGCTCGCTATACTCGCAACGAGTAGGTAGCAGTACTCGCTACTCATTGCGAGTATAGCGAGTACGAATTCTTTCGCAGTGTATCTAGATACACTGCGAAAGTAGCCTAAAAGTGAGTAAAAGTTGTTAACAAATAATAAACTTACATACTCACCTGTCCGACGCCTGCATCGGGACCGGAGAGAAGACATCCGAAACACTGGACAAAGACCTTTCACTACCAGCCAATCAGATGGCCGGTAGCGATCGGGCCAAACAGATGGCGTCACGTCACAACTACGTCATCGCTAGCGGCCACCTGATTGGCCAGTTTGCAAGGTCCTGATAGTACATCTAGGACCTTGCAAATTGGCCAATCAGGTGGCCGCTAGCGATCACGCAGTTGTGATGTGGCGTCATCTGATTGGCCAGATCGCTACCGGCCATCTGATTGGCTGGTAGTGAAAGGTCCTTGTCCAGCGATCGGATGTCTTCTCTGCCGGTCTCGGTGCAGGCGTTGGACAGGTGAGTATGTAAGTTTATTATTTTTTTTAACAACTTTTACTCACTTTTAGGCTACTTTCGCAGTGTATCTATAGATACACTGTGAAAGTATTAGGACTACTCGCTACTCCCGAGTACTCGGAGAGTAGCGAGTAGCCCGAATATCGCTACTATTCGGCGAATACCGAATAGTAGCGAGTATACTCACTCATCCCTACTTACATACAATGAAAACCCAAAGGTCATTATTTCAGAAAATTAAAGTAGGGAGAATGAAGGGTCTGAGAGATAAAATATTATCTAAATAGGTACCAGAGGCTTCACCTTGTGTGGTTGTGAGAGTCACAACTACTATAAAAGCAAATCACGGCTGCTGCAGTCCCCAGCGTGGTGCCTATAGAGTAGGGAGGATGAAGGGTTAAAAAACCGCACTGCCGTATTCCATGAGACATCAAAGGGTGAATATAATATTGATTTCTTAGTCAACGCGTTTCAGATCTCCCTGGTCTTTTCTTCAGGACAAATCAATAGCCCTGAAAAGCCCTGAAACGCGTTGTCTAATAAATCAATATTATAGTCACCCTTTGATGTTCTTAACCCTTCAGCCTCTCTACTTTAATTTTCTGAAATAATGACCTTTGGGTTTTCATTGGCTGTAAGCCACAATCATCAACATTTACAGAAATAAACACTTGAAATAGATCATTCTGCTTGTAACGACTCTATATAATATATGCGCTTCACTTTATGTATTGAATTACTGAAATAAATTAACTTTTTGATATTCTAATTCATTGAAATGCAGCTGTATATAGTAGTAATATCAGTTAAAACATGAATTTTCTGCATGATTATTGTTATATATATTATTATTGAAAATATCAGCATCCTCATTTGGTCAAAATTGGAATTTTTAGGTAAATTCTAGTGTTTAAGATGATAAAACTTTATTCAGACAGCTGTTCTTATTGGATCTATCATATTGTATCTCAATACTTCTAATGCAAAAATGCAACAGCACACACCACACGGGTCCCAATGAGGTGCAGTCTTTGGAGCAAAACAGTCGTATATTTCTGAACTCTCACAACCTGCTTAACTATAGAGTCTATGATCTCTATTACAGCCATTCCTTGTAGTCCAATAAATATAATGATTTCTATTTATTGCCTTAATCTGTAATCTTTCTCTCATAAAACATGGTAAAAGTGGGGCAAGATTAAGTAAATGATTTCTTGTAAGTCCATGTACACAATGCAGCTGTTCTCTTAGCCTGCAGTAAAGTCGGGAGCTTTTCCCAACAGCAGGCGGTGAATAGTGTGATACATGGTGAGCCCGGCAATGAAGGACATGGGGAGATTCATCTCTCCATCTCCTCCTGAGCTGTGATCTGATCGCAGGATCGGATCACAGTAGATGACACTCGGCTCACAATCGCAAAGGAGCCGGCTGCCTACCCATCGTCCCCAGTGGTCTGCTGGGAGTATCACCAGACACCACAGGTGGCATCACAAATTATTTTTATTTTATTTCTGCAACCCCTTTTTGAGCGACGACCAAGGCCACGGCCCCAAGCACCGGCTACCGTTGACAGCACTCATAACTAAACGCCCGGGATCCGAGTACCCCCGGTCCTGGGGTGGGTCAGCATCTTATATATGCATCCCTGCTATATTCTGTGTAATGGGTGTGTCTTGACTGTACAGGGACATGGTCTGATCATACCACATCTCCTGAGCTGAGATAATCATTATATGTGTCCCTGCTATATGCTGTGTAATTGGTGTGCTGATCACACCACAGCTCCTGAGCGACGGAGGACACAAAGAGGATAGAGCCATTACTGCGCGGGAATGCAAAATATCTTTGAGGTCAAATACTTTTTAAATACAAGCAGGGAAATGTTTTACCTCATAAAAAAGAATCAACTATAATCACATGCTGTAATGTCTGTATACTCTTTCTTTTTCCCCATACCAGGAGATATGGTATGATCAGACCATGTCTCTGTACAGTCAGACACGGCCATTACACAGTACATAGCAGGGACACATATATAGGATTATCTCAGCACAGGAGATGTATTATTATCAGACCATGTCCCTGCACAGTCAGACATGACCATTGCACAGGACATAGCAGGGACACATATATAAGATTGTCTCAGCACAGGAGATGTGGTATGATTAGACCATGTCCCTGTACGGTCAGACACATCCATTACACAGTACATAGCAGGGACACATGTATAAGATAATCTCAGCACAGGAGATGTGGTATGATCAGACCATGTCCCTGTACAGTCAGACATATGCATTACACAGTACATAGCAGGGACACATATATAAGATTATCTCAGCACAGGAGATATGGTATGATCAGACCATGTTCCTGTACGGTCAGACACATTCATTACACAGTACATAGCAGGGACACATATAGACTATCTAAGCACAGCAACATGTTTTTAAACATATCCAATTGTGGAAATTGTTATTATTATGAGATCTATTGATTAAATTGGATTTTTTTTTTCGTTGAGAACCTTTAAGTCTTACCACTACAGTTCCTCATAACACTGTGGCAGCTGCCTTGAAGCAAGGGAAAAAGAAAGCCGATTTTAGCAGTGGAGGCAGGGGGAGACAAACGAGGGCACCAAGTAGGGTTAATATGCATAAGAAATGCATCGTAATTTTTCAGTCACAGGGCTGCTATCACTATAATCCAAATATTAATTTCAGCGTACCCCCGCAATACAATAGCAGATCAGTCTTCAATGCTAGGTCTGTTCTGATATTCTGCACATATGTTACTGAATGGGAATTGCAGATACTTGGGTCTGGCCTTCATACTGACACTTGATGTGTTTCAACCCATAAGGCCCTGTGCACACATTGAGTATTTGGTGAGTTTTCTACCTCAGGATTTGTAGCCAAAACCAGGAGTGGGTGATAAATACAGAAGTGCTGACGTGTTTCTATTATACCATTCCTCTGATTGTTCCACTCCTGGTGTTTGGCTACAAATACTGAGGTTAAAACTCACCAAATACTCAACATGTGCACGTGACCTTACAGTCAAAATTATAGAAGATAAAGGTGCAGAAGACCGAAATATAAAATCAAACAGCGACTCCCAAAAGGGTCAGTAAATGACAACCCTTATGGCACATGTTGACTGCTGTGGAGTCAATGTAAAATGCTTTGCTGTAGCTAAATTGGAATGAAGTTCCTTTGGCACATTCGGAATAAATGTGTAGAAGCTGCTGGGTTGCTGGCTATGTGAGAGGCGGTTCTGCAGGTGGGATGTTGTGGGTTGTTAGGTGACCACACCCTGGCCTTTAAATAGTTCCCTCTTCCACCAGCAGGTACCGCTGATAGAGTTTCAATCTCTGCAATACTGGAGTTGAGAAGACGTGTGAGCTAGTGCTGAAGCTTCTAGGAGGTTTGCTTTTGTGGGAGTTGCTGTGCTTCTTGGTTCGTGGGTGGAGGTAAGGGGGGCCCTAGCCTAGGGCTGATCAGGAGCAGATGGCAAGGGTGGCGGCCCGGACGTTCTCACCTTAGGAGGTAATTCAAGGAACAGGGAGAGCTAGGGAACCCAAGTCTTAAGGGTCAGAGTAGTTCCCCTGATCACCTTTTGCACATCTTACCATCCTGCTTCCTTAATCCCTTACCGTTATGCCACCCCGCGTAACACTTTATGGGTTATGCCATAAAGGCACTAGGACTTCCCAATATAAATTTAAATGCGAATAACCATAAGTCACATCACTGTGTGAAGAAGAGAAACACATTACTACTACCACCACATAGGATTCCAAACCAAAGGAGCAGTGATATTGCTACAATTATTGTCTACCCCTATACTGATTGCTTTTATCATCTTCAATCTTAGTAAACCAATATTTGCTACATTTGATCCTACATGTTTTGTAAGATTGACATAAATGTCATGTTGGGCACATTTACAGTGAAACTTGTGCTGACGCTCCTCATCATTGGCACTTAATGGTCTTTTACTCTATGTTACATGTCCATCTTCGCACGTGATGTCCGTCTCTGTTTAGAGGATATGATTTATTAGCTGTCAGTACTATTGGCTCCATTGCTCCTGACTATGTTGTCTGCATGGTAAGAAATCTGTGGGCTCTCAGGACAGCGGTAGTTGGAAATAGCAATATTCCTATTGATGTGGCGTTGTGATGAGCAGTCAGTGTAAGTGATATGCTAAGATACGGTGAAGAAGGGAGGGATAGCTTAGTGCACAGCCATGAGGATGCGCTTCCTGTAATCTCGCCGGGGATGTCAGTGCTGTTAAGATGCACGGCTCAATAAAGGACATTAAAATGTCTTGTTCTTGAGGTATGGATTAAAATTCCCTTTCAAAATCTGTTTCTGGTAATTGTTTTACAATAATGCCCTGGTGCCAATTAAATAAATACAATGCAATAAATCTGGACAGCGTACTACATATGCTAATGACTTTAGTAAACCCCAACTGGATTGTAAACAGGGTTGTTAATGTTAATGGTGCAGTGTGGAGAAAAACTACCGCGAAAAGAGAAGGACAAAGTGTGCCACATTTATAAAGATGTTCTGAAGAAAAACACAGCTGCTGTACAACTCCCCATGGTGAAAATCCTATAGTGTTTTCCTAAAGCGGCTGATTGTTTGTGATAATAGTTATATCTGCAGCACACAATGCAAATATTATCCATAGGATATGTATTCTCAGGTACGTGTGGATCTTCAGCAAACCAGTACAAATTCTCCGAATCCGATTGGCAATGGCATACATAAGACAGAAAGGGCCCCATGGTAGTCATATTAATGGGGTCCTACTAACTCCCAGGCCCGAACTGGCCATCTGCCTTGCTGGGCATTGAACTGCATAGTGGGCCGATAGCCATGGATCTATTAATGCTGGTCATTTGAAGTATCTTCATTGCGCGCGGTGGCTGCTATAGAGCACACGCCTATACTTGCTCTCTTGTACGTCGCAGCGGTGTACGCACTCTTTGACCATTGGCTGGATAGTAACTCCATTTGAGAAATGTTTGCCCTTATCCAATCAAAGGACAACATTAAAGGGGTATTCCTAACTCTAAGATCCTATCTCAATATGTAGTAGGTGTAATAATAATAATATTAGCAAATACCTCCAATTTGAAATGTAGTATAGTTTTCCTGATTAGCTATGTTACTTACTTGATATGCAGGGCATTGCAGCTTAAGTATCCATAGTCACGACCACTCATATAGTGACAGTTAGTTACTTGTGACATAGTAATAATATGTAAATAGGGTTGTCAAATACTGAACAATGTATATATAGTTGTGGACCGGTGTACTGCTGGGGATATCACGGTGGTCTTGGTCCGGACCGTGTCCCGGGTTCCGCAATAAATGGGGGGTATATTTACAGGGGAGTTTGTTGTGACGCCACCCACGGGATTGCGGTCAGTGAGGGTCCACCGTTGCTGCAGAACCTCCGGGGATGATGTTTAGCAGCTGGAGATGTAACGGCTCTCCGCAGGTAGAGCATGGTTCCCCGGGGCAGTGATAGTAATAGTCTATGATTGATGCTATGGATATTGCAGGATAGTAGTGGTAGTAGTGGAGGTGATGGCTGCTTGTGAGGTGTGCGCCCATCTTTATAGTATGTGCTTGTGAGGGAACGTAGGCGCTGAGCACAAGGATCATACAGACTCACGGTTTTGAAGTTTTCCAAGGCTTTACTGCGGTTGTTATTCACAGAGTACTGTCCACGGAGTCCGTACAGGGGCCGAGTTGCTCCCACCCTGTCCGGGTTCTCAGCTTCCTACTGCTGCGCCTTGTGTGTGTGGCCCTGCTGCCGCTTTAGCTAGGCTACTGGCCCTGTTTCTCCTCACAGGTACCCCCTTTGCTAGGAAACTTGAGTCTTTCCATGTGCTTCTAACCTCCACTATCCCAGTGTTTTCTGTGCTGCGTGTTTCAGTCACAGATTCAGATCCGGTATCAGGCTTCTGCGCTCCTCTGGGGCGAGTTATGAGGTAACTCAGTCTCCCAGATATGTTCCTCTGTTACATGTACTCCTCTCCTCAGACCCTGGCTTCAGGCCTGAAAGTAGTCAGTGGTCCCTGTCAGGAGCTCAGCACTGTTCCTCCTCCTAGTGCTCCCTGCACTAAACTGAACTGTCAACTGTCAACTCCCAACTAACTACTTCCTCCTCAGACCAGAATATATAAGGGAGCTGCTTTAGCTCCCCCTTCTGGCCTAGAGGCACTAGTGCATTGTCAGGTGTTGTGTGGGGAGTTAACCCATGGTGATGTTACTGTGGCACTTAACTCCTGGAGTGCCACATAAAGACCCAAGAAAGTTATAAAAATTTAATGACATTATTAAAAATCTACACCCACAAAAAAATACACTTTACACATTCAAAAACCGACCACCTAATGAAATAGCAGGGAGGCCCATATGGTACTAAGACTGATACTAACAGATTTCCCTACCTATTAACAGAGGTTTTACCCTAGAATATATTGGTGCCCATGCCCAACGATGGCTATCCCTAAACTCTCCCTATACTGTACAACCAAACACAGTGGACTGCCCTATAGGATAACAAACAAATAAACTTTAGACAGAAGGAGGGACAAGTGGCAAACTTGAATACTGTCCATAAATTGACCTATAGCAAAGAACCTTTGCCATTTACTACACTCAGCCACACTTATCTCAAGTGAAAGGGCAGACGAGGACAAGAACAATAAATGTGGATGATCATGTCATACAGGTACATGAGGGGAGAAGATCCTGTCCACAAGGGCTCACAGTCTACAAGGGGCAGGATGGGATACAGTAGGAGGGGGAGATGCCAGTCGTGAGGCGGTGCGGTGGACCGGGTATTATGCCAGGTTGTAGGCTTGACGGTTGAGGTGGGTCTTCGGGCTTCTTTTGAAGGTTCCCATGTTAGGAGAGTGTCTGATGTGGTGGGGAAGAGAGTTCCAGAGTATGGCAGAGGCACGGGAGAAATCCTGTATGCAGTTGTGAGAAGAGGAGATGAGGGGGAGTAGAGGAAGGAGGATCACAGGTTGCGTGAGGGTAGGTATCGGGAGATCATGTCGGAGATGTATGGAGGGGACAGGTTGTGTATGGCTTTGCGAGTACAGAAGAAGGATGAGATGGCTGACAGGTATTGTGGAATTTTGGATAGTAGGGAGGTGATGTCGGGTCCAGACAGGTAGATTTGGGTGTCGTTGGCGTAGAGGTGGTACTGGAGGCCATGGGACTCAATGAGTTGCCCAAGGCCGAGAGTGTAGATTGAGCCTTGGGGGACCCCGACAGATAGGGGTAGGGCAAAGAGGAGCTGTGAGAGTGGGTGACGCTGAAAGTCCAGTCCGTTAGGTATGAGGAGATCCAAGAGTGGGCTAGGTTAGTGGTGCCCAGAGAGTCCAGGATCCAAACTAGAAGGGAGTGGTTAACAGTGTCGAAGGTGGCAAATAAGTCGGGGAGGAGGAGGACCAAATAGTGATGTTTGCTCTTGGCAGTCAGTAGATCGTTGGTGACTTTGGTCAGGGCTGTTTCAGTGGAGTGGTGGGGTCGAAGTCGTATTGTAGGTGGTCGTAGAGAGAACAGGAGGAGAGATGAGAGGACAGCTCTGAGTGGACGTGCTGTTCTAGTAGTTTAGAGGCAAAAGGGAGAAGAGATATGGGGCGATAGAGACAGATGTTGGGTTGAGGGAGGGTTTTTTGAGGATGGGAGTGATCAGGGAGTGTTTGAAGGCAGAGGGGAAGGTGCCAGTGGTAAATGATAGATTGAACAGATGGGTTAGGGCTGGGATGATCACAGAGGTGAGGTTGGGAATGAGGTGGGATGGGAGCGGGTCGTGGGCGCTGGTGGTGAGGTGTGATTTTGACAGGAGGGAGGAGAGCTGATCTTCAGTTATGGGGGGAAACAGCTGATGGAAGGAGAGGGCAGTGTGAGAGGAGAGATTGTGGGAACAGTGGGTCAAATCTGTCTCTGATTCTGTTGACTCTTTTCGATCTTTATATAGTATAACATGCAACCAGCCATATTCAATGTTTGTACATCTCTCTTGGAATGAATATAGGAAATAAACTATTCCTTCCAAGCTGTGTTCCAGTTTACGTAACTTAACTGACTGCAGTCCTCCTTTTTCTAAGCTTGCCTCGAGGTGTTTCCCCCTTCAACAGGAGACTTTCAAGCCTAATTTCTTGCGGATGTCCACAAGTATATATAATTGTGATCAGCAGAGGAAAAAACAGTAAACGCGTTAGGGACATAAAGTAAGCTTTATCCGCTGTGTCTGCAGTATATACATAGAAAACAATCACCTCCTGGTCTGGCCATCCTCATTTTGGGTAATGTAGCCCTGTCAGTAGAATCATAGGATTGTAAAGCGTTAATCCACTGTTCCAATTTATGAAGGATATGATAATCTCTTGGCTATCCCTATCTTGGGAGTTACAGCTGTGCTCTATTGATCAGATAGTGAGGCTGGGGGTGTTGTCTGCAGCTTAGATGGATGCAGTACATTCAGCTGATGTGTTGGGATGTGCATAATTGGGAGAGTTTAGGAATCGCCACCATTGAGCAGGGGCATCAGTATACTCTAGGCTGAAACCTCAGGTGGTAGGTAGGGAAAACCATTAGTATCAGCCTTAGAATCAGCTGTGATTCCCTAGTTTTTTCCCTTAAAGCGAACCTGTCAAATCCCCTAAACTCTCTAATTTATCAGCAGGCACATGTATGGGTCAAAATTCCTGCCTAACCCTCCATGTCTCATGATATTCTGCAAATCTAGTGTTTAAAAAAAGATTTATAAAACTTTGTTTCCCAATGCTAATGAGGCCAGCAAATAGTCGCAAGGGCGTTAGCTCACCTGCCTAGTCTGCCCTGTTTCCATGTTATCACGTCCCTGTTGTAAACTATTTACTATCAGCCAACGTCGGCCCTGATTCATGAGCATCTCACTGTGCCTCTATATCCTAGTGTACGCATCCCAAACTTCAGATGCGCACTGCACATGTTCAGAAGTCTCCTGCACTTTTGTCTATGTGCAGTGTGGCTCTGTATGACTGTAGGTCCCGTCTTCACAGCCGCACTGCACATGGACGAAGTGTAGGGTCCTTCTGAGCATGTGCAGTGCGTCTCTGAAGTGAGGGACGCATTCACCCAATACAGAGGCACAACAAGATGTCAGTGAGCTCAAGGTGATGTCAGCTGCTTGTAATTAGGTTATAACATGGATACAGGGCAGGCTAGGCAGGTGAACTAATACCCTTGTGACTAGTAGCTGGCCTCATTAGTATAGGGAAACAAAGCTCTGTAAATCGTTTTTTTAAACACTGGATTTGCAGAATATCATGAGACAGTGAGGGTTACGCACGAAATTAGACCCATACATGTGCCTGCTGATAGTTTAGAGGGCGTAGATGAGCTGACAGGTTCACTTTAAGTGTGCGTTTTTTGTATTTGTAAATTGTATTTTGAGCTGTGTTTGTGGGTGTACCTTTTTAATGTTGTTATTGAAAGTTATATATATACATTTTACAATAAGTAAGTTGCCATGTAACCATGGACCCCTAAGCTACTGTAATGCCCTGCACCTGAGGTAAGTGAAATAGCTAATCAGGAGAACTATACTATGTTTCTAATTAAAGATATTTGCTAATATTTATTATTACACCTACTACTTTTTAGGATAGGATTTAGGAGATGGATATACTCTTTTAATATTTTGACCGTTTTTTCCCCTTGGGAGCAAGTAAGTGGCCAATCAGGATACCATACCAGCTGCCTGATCTATTATGGATTGTTCTCGCCTACGAATCTAAAGATCATCACTACTCTACCTAAGGTTGAAGTCATACAACCATATGACTTATGTGACGAACCCATGAATGACTCATTGCCCGAGTTACAGCTTCATGTATTTCTATGCTGTCATGCTCAGATCAACCTTGATCGGTCTGGGAAGTGCGATGCGATCATCGCACGAGGTATGGGGCCATGTGACTCCAGCCTAATGCTGACTATAGACATAAGTAGCTGCTGACAATACTCTACCCACAACCCTGCTATCAATACACATGTCTAATTGGTCCTATTGATCAGGGACGCATGCCAGAATTAAACAGGCTTGATTCTTTAGTGCGGAAATTGTTAATATGAGTAGGACTAATCAAAATACATGTGACATGACTCATAAGACCTCTGGATACTGGTGGTCGAAGTTTGGCAAAACCATTCTCTTCTCTTAAAGAAAAACTTAATCCCACAATGAGGCACAACCACAGAACTGATGAGAACACCTCAAAATGACGTCATATTCTCACTTTGGTGATATAACTATTATTTGCAGAGTTGACTCATACACAATTAACGAGGGTATAAAACTCCGACAGCTTCTCTACTTTTAAAAATGTGATGGGTTAAAAACGTCTTCCAAGAAAGACCTGGATGTATATTCTTAGAAGCTCATGACTAATGCTTTGAAGGGCCAGCGTTATGTTGGTTAGATATAGTCTGCAGTCAGCTGGTCACTCACTCTTTTCTGCTAAGTGGAGGATATTCTCTGTGGGATACTGCAGAGCTATTCCTAGACCAGTCCATCAAGCTACTTTCTTTTTCCAAGTGAAATGTGGTGAACGAAAATAGCAAAGTTCAAAGTAAGGAAAGCAAATGTAAGCGGCTACCTTAAAAATTCAGCCAAGGGTTTGATTTAACGTTTGCAATGTTGATTTAAGAAAAATGGATTTGCAAATTACTTTTTTTATCCAAAGTCCAAGGAAACTGCAAACTAATAATACCTCTATAGAAAAATAAGGGCAGGTATAGACCACTTCTGTGACCCCATTCTTAACTCAGTTGGGGGCTTCTATCTTTGTTCACAAAAAATGCCTTTCAGATGTGCCCTTGACAGAGCCATTGAAGTCAATTAAGCAAATGGAGTCCTCAAGAAACTTTGGACTCTGTCAGACTTTCTTTTTGTCGTTGGATTTAAAAGGTTCAGACTGGCCCCGGGGGAACAGGGGAATCCCTCGGTGTACCCTTGTGCTCGAGTGAGCCACTTAAACCCAATATCAGCAGTATTTGGCCCCTTTCTAAATACATCACCAATAGGCTCTGTCACACACTTCCGGCGCTTATGTCGCTATCCCACAATCCATCGCAGCACCGTTAGATTGTGGGATAGCGACACAAGTGACAAAAACGTCATCGCTATTCCATCAGGAGATCAGCAGCACTAGCTCATTTCCCGCTGCAGGCAGGTCAGCGGCGACGCAGCCGGGAGATGAGCGGCGCTAGCTGCTCGCATCGGAAGTATGCCGACCTTCATATTGGAACACCCAAGTATAGGTATTCTGATATGGTGGCCGGAATTCAAATCCCCCACCAAGCAGTACTGCACCGCTCATTGGCTCAATCAGCTTTGCCAGAGGATTTGAATCCCGCGCTCAGCCAATGAGCGGTGCCACGCGGCTTTGGTGGGGGATTTGAATCCCACAACACTCAGCCAATGAGGGTTGTGGGATTCAAATCCCCCGCCAAAGCCGGCGGCAGCTCAGCCAATCAGTGGTGCCACCGCCATTGGCTGAGCTGCGCGGGATTCAAATCCCCCACCAAAGCCGCGGAGCTCAGCCAATCAGCTTTGCTGGGGGATTTGAATCCCACGCAGCTCATTGGCTGAGCGCTAAGGGCTAATTTGCTAATGAACGGCACAGGATTCAAATCCCCCACCAAAGCCGGCAGCAGCTCAGCCATTCAGCTTTGGCGAGGGATTTGAATCCCAGCTGACCAGTATTGGCGGGCAGGTTTAAATCTCCCGCCAATACCGCGTCACTCACTGATTGGTCGAGCGCCAGGCAGCGTGCAAACAATCAGCTGAGCGGTATTGGCAGGCAGGTTTAAATCTCCTGCAATACTGCGCTGCTCAGCTGATTGGTCGAGCATCAGGCAGCGTGCGACCAATCAGCTGAGTAGCGCGGTATTGGCGGGAGATTTAAAGCTGGCTCAGCTCAGTGGTTAGCACTGTATGGTGGCTCAGTGGTTAGTACTGTATATGGTAGCTCAGTGGTTAGCAATGTATGGTGGCTCTGTGGTTAGCACTGTACCTTGGTTCAGTGGTTAGAACTACACGATGGCTCAGTGGTTAAAACTGTGCGGTGGTTCAGTGGTTAGCACTGTACGGTGGCTCAGTGGTTAGCACAGTACAGTGGCTCAGTGGTTAGAACTGTGTGGTGGCTCAGTGATTAGCACCGTAGGTGGCTTAGTGGTAGCTCGTATGGTGGCTCAATTGTTAGCACTGTATATGGTGCTCAGTGGTTAGCACTGTACAGTGGTCTGCACTCTACAGTCGCTAGTGTTAGCACTGTATGGTGGCTCTGTGGTTATCACTGTATGGTGGTTCAGTGGCTAGAACTGCAGTGGCTCAGTGGTTAGAACTGTGCGATTCCTCAGTGATTAGCACTGTGCAGTGGCTCCGTGGTTAGCACTGTGCGGTGGCTCAGTGGTTAGCACTATGCGGTGGCTCAGTGCTTAGCACTGTATGCTGACTCAGTGGTTAGCACTGTATTCTGGCTCAGTGGTGAGCATTGTATGGTGGCTCAGTGATGGGAGGCAGGCACATGGAGGTAGAAGGCACAGAGGACCCAGGGGCACAGGGGAGGGAGAAGGCACAAGGAGGCAGAATGCACAAGGGAGGCAGAATGCACAGGGGAGGCAGAGGCACAGGGGGGGCAGAGTCATAGGGAGAAACAGCGCACACAGGGAGAGACAGTGCACACAGGGCTGAGAGCACACAGAGCTGAGAGAAAAGCACAAGTAAGACAGAACGCACAGGGGAATAGACAGCACAGACAGGAGAGAGCACACAAGGAGACACAGGCACAAAGACTGCCCTCCCGATGCAATAGCATCGGGCCTATTTCTAGTTATGTTATATTCACCAGGAACAGATAAAAGCAGCATCTCATAATATTTATTCAACAAACTATCCAGTGCATTTTTACACAGAAGTACAGATACATGTGTGAATGAGGCTAATGTAATATTTGTATGTAGTGACAGTGGCCCCTGTAGCAGTGTTACTGGTGGGCCCCTGACAGCTCAGTCCAACACTGGTCTTTAACATTAGTGTAATCTAATATTATGACAGTATGAAATGTATATGTAGTAATATTTTTCTGTTTCCTAGGCTCTATCATCTATTTTATATTTATGATCATCATCTTGTATCTATCTGTAGATATCTCTCAAACCATCAATCTACGGCCTGCTCTCATATCAATTTCATATGTATCTATCTTTTCTTATATTTCTTCCAATCCATCTGATCGAATAAATATTATATTTATAGTAAATTGTACAGACAGAGCCAAATAATAAAACTCTACTGCCAAAGGGAAGCTGTAAAACTGGACTTTCCCATAGTGATTTCCTTTAGACAGTCTAGATGTAATTTTTCATTTTGATGATATAAGAAGCCGAGGGGTGAGAATGGGAATCCACTGGCTTTACAGTGACTGGCGGGCAGGTCATTCTTGGGTATGGTTCTCTTGTATTCTTAGGTCCCAATTCATTTTTGCATTTGACCGTGTTTATGGTCAAGTTTTTGGTGTTTTTCCGTTTTATCCTTTTAGGTCTTTTAAGCATGAGTGCCCCGGTTTGGATTAGCAGCATTTTGGACATAGTATATTTTCGCTGCGATGTGCAGTACAAACAAGAGTGGATGGAACTATAGAAATCTCCTGCCCACTGTGTTTCTTTTTCCTCAAGCGTAAACAGATATGTGGAGCGGCTACTGAGCTTCATCATGTCAACTATGCTTGTGTAGACATTAGTGTTCTCAGCGGGAGAACACAGCGAAAATAAGCTGCACCCAGAATCCTGATCGTGGGCACTGACAGCCGTTCTCCGTACAGGTCACTCAGAGATCTGCCAGAATGTAGGCACTCCTGATCGCGGAAACTTACCCGTAAGCAGGGGCTGGCTGGCAAATTTCGCCTGGAGGGCAAAGCACACAGCAATGGCCCATGAGCAGTGAGCTTCAGGGGCAGAGCGGCTTCCCAGATCAACATGACAGATAGCCGGGCGGCCCAAAATGCTGCTTGACTACTGGCCTGGGGGGGCTTTCTGCCCCCTGGGCCATCCAGCCCCTACCCTTAAGTCTCTTTTATGTTTTCACCTGTTTTTGTTTTTTATTCTTTACTTTTCATCACCGCCGGTGAAGTTTGAGGTTTCCAGATGTTTTCAGCCGATTCATCAATCTTGCAAAGTTACAAAAATTATTCCATTATCCCCTCCTCAAAGTGCTTCTTTTAAGCAAAGAAAGGTTAGACAAAAATGAGTATTTTTTATTTTGCGCAATTCATGAATCTTGTGTATCATTTTTTTAAGAATTTACCGCAAAGTAAATAAATACATTACCTTAAAAAAATACCTGCAAATGATGAATCAGGTAATTTGTCTTTAGGTATTTCAATAATATATTAGTTCTATACACAAGATTGGGATTAAGGCAATGAGATTTCTTGTCTTGCACAAGTCTACTGCAAGCACTAGAGGGCATCTCATCCCCAAGCCTGAGCTGTTTTGTAGCACTGTATGTGCCTGTATGAGGACTGTTCTTTAAGGACTCCAGGAACAAACCCCATCATTAGGGTATGTGCACACGTGACGTATTTGCTGCAGATATTTCTGCACCAAACACATGTTTAACGCAGCAAAAAATCTGCACTTTTTTAAGATTTTTATTCTGTTCACCCTGAAAAAATTGATGTTGCAGATTTAAAATTGCTTCAAATCTGCAAGAAAAAACTGCAGCATGTGCATGAGACTTCAGAAGGCGCTCTCACGTTGCTGCAGGAAAATGTTGCAATTTTTCATGAAAAAACACACACCTGTTTTTAGTGTGTTTCTGTAGCTGAAATTCATCAAAAATACATGTAATGTGCACCTAGGTATATCAATCAAATGTTGTCAAAGCCAAGTACCAGGGAGTACCAAAAAAGTTAAAACATTAAGTATAAAAATGTAAAATACGACACCCCAGAGGGTGCCATTATACGCAGCAACTGCGGTGATAAATATTGTCGGCGATATGTCGCCCTGGACCATCGCCGACAAATTGCCTCCCAATTGGGGCGTGTATTTGGGGAATTTGGCGGCGATATTTCGCCTCGCTATGGTCGCCTCATTTCAGTGCATGCAATGTTGCGACGTGTAAAGGTACCCTTAGTGTCCATTGTCCAGCATCTATTCACAATCCCGCTCAGCATACCTGAATTCATACAAATGTTTTCTTTCTCATTTGCTCATCCTCGATGTATTATTTAGACAAGAACATAGCCAAGAAAGCAATTTACCTTTGTAGAGATTTCAGGAGGTGATCCCAAAGGTTTCATGGGGTTTCGCAGTGTTCTAGTCGTCGACTTTTCCAGATATAAGATTGTGCTGCAAATTCTTTACTTTGTGAACATCCCATGAATTTCTAAACATGATGTCTTATCATACTCCACCCCATACTGCTAAGTCTAAGAGTACCTTTAC
Organism: Allobates femoralis; assembly: GCA_033576535.1. NCBI lineage: Eukaryota > Metazoa > Chordata > Amphibia > Anura > Aromobatidae > Allobates > Allobates femoralis. Next base: position 629,924,816 of record JARQOC010000002.1, on the reverse strand, counting down.
ACGCCGCAATTTTTGGTGGCGATCGGAGGCGATCTAACGTGCCGTGCACGTTTTTCATGGTCGCCTCAGATCGTCGATGGTGCTTTTACATGCCGCAATTTCGCTCTCAACCTAAGGCGATGTGTTGCCTCGAAAATCGCCACACCAACAGCGGGAAACATCCGGCAGACTCCCCTCGCTGCTTCACACGCCACAATCCCAAAATGAATGTGGGCGTACATGTTCAGCGCGGCGAGAACATAGGGTGCCAAATTGTTTTACACCCACCCCCAAACACGCTCATTGGACAACACAGTAGCGTCCTGATTGGCCAGCCTGCGCTGGAAGGCTGGCAAATACCTGACTGCCATTGTCTCAGAATTTGTGATGAATACACGCTGGTCATCGTTGAAAGTGGCTGCTGCGACACACTTTCGAGCCGCTCAAGCGTCACACAGGAGCGGTTTTGAGCAGGACAGTGGCTTACACTACACAATGGTTTGCTATGTGTGCGTCTGTAATGAGGTGGGAACATACAAACAACACTATGCCATATGTGCCTACATTGGTCCATGCCATGGCACAGCTGCCATGGCACAACTGAACTATGTGTTTTGTACAAATGTTTGTGTGTGACTGGACTGTACCTACATCCCCCACAAGACACCATTGCTTGCACAATGTGTGTGGACATGTGCCCCTGTGGGCCCAACACATCATAATGGATATGTACACACAGTTGCGCCATACTGTGTGGCCCAAAGGGCTGGACCTGGGTACTGCATATTACCACACAATGCTGCACGGACCCATCAATACCATTTTACGGATCATATACCCTGTGCACAGCATAAAGCTATGTGCAACTGTTCTGTATCCAAAAGTAACTACACACACAGGTTTTTTTTGGTTCAATTTTGTTTTAGTTTGTATTTTTGTACACATAAGTAAAACACACAAAGTATGTTAACATCACACAAACAAATGCAACATGATGCAAAATAATGGAAAACAAAAAACATTTTCAAAGTAAAAAACCCAAAAACACTAACTAACTAACTACTAATGTTCACACACCAAAACACAACCCCAATCCTCATGGTGCAGCCACCCTGGTGGCTCCACCCTTCTCATCATGTTGCTGCCTCACAACACCAGCCACCCTACACCTGCTGGTGCTGCCAGGCCACTGCCCAGGGCCATTAAAGTAGGAGCAGTATGCGTCTCTGCTGTTCCTCGCATCCTGCGGAGTCCGACCTTGGCTCAGCGGCTGGAGTGGCGCCACACCATGGTAGGTAGCATGCCAATCCCCGGCACGAACCTCCCCTGTTGTGGGGTCCACTGAATCCACATAACTTGCTGGCGTGTATGATGACCGATCCCTTCGATGCAAGAAGTTATGCAGCACAAAGCAGGCCAGCACTACCACATTAATAGATTCCAGTTACATATGCAGACGTGTATGAAAAACCCGAATGTATTGGCCATGATCCTGAACACATTTTCAACCACATGGTGGCCCTGGAATAGCCGGTAATTGAAAATGCGGTGCTCAGAAATAAGCGTCCTCTGGGGATATGGCCGTAGTAGGTGCCTGAAGTGGGAAGGTTTCATCCCTCACAAACGCAAAGTTGAGATGATGGATTGTTTCATCATTTGAGGGCAAGTTCCGTCCACCTGTCCTTAAGGGCAAGGCAGTGTGCGAACCCACCCCCATCTGAGATACACCCGTTCATTCCAACGTCCACATAGAGGAACTCATAGTTCGCATCCACCAAGGGCCATGAGGACCACACTACAATATCCTTTGTAATTGTAATACAAAGACCCCGAGTTTGGGGGTTTAGTGATCCTCACGTGCTTACCATCCAATGCACCTCCGCAGTTTTGAATTGCCAGCGGTCCTCAAACCCTCTGGCAACATCCATCCATTGAGCGGGGTAGTAGGAAAGTGCATATAGGATGGCAGCAGACTATCCAGATGGCCTCACACGTCTCGGAAGTCAGGCGGCTCAGCAGGGATAACGATACATGTGAAGTGTATTGCAGGTCGGTCCTTGAACGACCTGTTGCCAAGAACCACAAAGTTACAGCCAAACGCTCCCCAGGTGGCACAGCTCGACGCATCACAGTGTCCTGTCGGGCTATCAATGTCCTTATGCATTCCAACAGGAATGTGAAAGAGTCCTCGGACATACGGAGATAGTTCCTGAAATCATGCGGACTCGATCCTCCAGCTGATGGACCAGCTGCATGTGGCTCCGGGTGTCCCGGTGCAGAAGCCAATCCCGAGCCCACACACGCCGTGGTCTGCGAGCCTGCAACCTCTCCTATCTATCCTCCAGCCACAATTCCTCTTCCACCAAGGCAAGAGCCACGATAGCATCTCCATCAGGATCCATGGTCATCTAACGTACCAACCCCTGCAAATGTAAGGAAAAGAAACATCACTACAAGAACGCTTCATCACATATCATATACACACACCACCTCCTTCCCTATACATCTCCTGGCCACTTTACCACAGCATATCCAAGTGTGATCACCAGCCACCCACATACATATAGACCACCAATCAAGGGCCAAACACAACATTGCAGTGTCTGACAACCAAACCTGGTCACTCTACACCCTGGCCCCAGGCCTGGCTCCAGTTTCTGTGGCCCAGGGCGAAAAAGTTCAGTGGGCCCCTTTAGTAATATCGCGGACTATATATATATAATATAAGCCACACTTACCGCAAACCCCATAGACAATGTATGGGCATATCTGCAAAGTGCAGCAAGTTGAACCTAGATCGGAAATGCTCTGATGGTTTTTACCGCAACTGGCAACATTTTAAAAACCGCCTATGTGAAGGCGCCTTACAGGAACATGACTGCTGAAACAGCCAAGGCTGTTTGAAGTGATATACACATTGTTAAGTAAGGGCTAAAACGAATTTGCGTTCCCTGCGCTTTTTAAAAATACCCTTCAATGCAAATGTTGCAATTTTGGCTAGGAATGTTTGGTATTACACAAGCTCTCAAGCGCACAATCAATGCAAGCAACCAATGGACCGCATGCATATTGGAGGAAAACCCAGTTAAGGTATAGTGTCTGCCGCCCGGTCTTACTTTCTCCTCACTTACTTCTCGTCTCCGATCTCCTGGTCTCCTGACGAAACTTCACATATCAGCACAGTGTGACATCGTGCCCTCATGCTGAGCTGCAGAATGCAGACAGCGGCAGAAGAACTCTGGAGAAGAATGCTGTCTGCAAAGGCGCTGACTATAGGACGGAATCGCGGGGCTACCATGGTTACACATACCTCGTACGCACGCGCGCTCCGCTCTATACACCTAGTACCCACTCGGCTCGTTCATACACCTAGTACACACTTCGCCTCTGCTACATTCACTGTAAATCCCTTCTGACCCACCAAACTTCACTAATTGCCATACACTAGTACAAAACTCTCCTCTGCTACATTCACACTGTAATCCTTTGACCCCACACAAACTTCACCTAATTGCCATACACCTATACACACTCGCCTCTGCTACATTCACACTGTAAATCCCTGCCTGTTCATTACCCCACACATAAACTTCACCATCCAGCACCATGACAACTGAGGAGCTGATCATTCCCTGACTCCTTCCGCCTCCATGTGACATCATCACAGGTCCTGTAAGCACAGTGTGTGTTGCTGCTCTGTCGGCTCCCATGGAGGGGGGAGGAGGAGACCTCCGATGCTGCAGGAGGTGACAAAGACCCCAGCTGCCACTGGATATGGCCCTGGCTGTAGGGGGCCAATGTGCTTAGGGGCCCCTGAGGGCTAGGGTCACACTTGACCCTAGCCTGATGCAAGTATTTTGGCTGCAGCACATAGCTTTTAATGCTATGCGCTGGAGCCATAGAAACCCGACGTTTACCTTGACAACCACTCGTTGTCAATGTAAACTTCGGGTTTCTATGGGCTCGTTGCTGGCAGCGCATAGCATTTAACGCTCTGCGCTGCAGCAGACAATACTTGCGTCAGGCTAGGGTCACAATGCAAGTGTGACCCTAGCCCTCAGGGGCCCCCCTCCAAGCCTTCGGGCCCCGGCACTTGCCCGGGTACGCCGGGTGCTGACGCCGGGCCTGCCTGGCCCACCAGTACAATACATCTCCCCTGTCAAATGCAACACATCATGAGCATAAGGCCATAATGTTGACGTCTGACCACAAGGCATGGCCAAAGAGATAGGTCACATTATTCAAATCATGGTTGTTTCCAACTCTATACAATTACATTATACACGTACCCCAGCCTTTGTGTCTTATTCTCAAAATATCACGCCACGCAGCAGACTATTGAATACTCATCATGTCCAAGAGACATCCCTGATGTGTTGTGAACACCAGCTCTTCAGAGGCAGACATTCGGTGAAGCCACATGCCCCACTCCACATCTGAGTTTGGCCTTAAAAGTCCCTTTGTGTGTGGTAAACGACAGTACTATGTTGCCTCAAATCAAGATGATCCCCGCAACTAAAGACACACGCATCCTTCAAACATGATCCTGTATGGCAAAGGCAAAATGTCTTGTGAATGAGGATAGGGTTTTGGTTGACAAAACACTCATGCATCCATTTGCCAGTACACAATATAAAATATAAAAAAAAACCTTCAAGAGTAACTACATACCCCACCACTTGGGTGTGAGCTACACTACACAATAACGAACCGTAATGGTAAGGTGCTCTAAACGAAACACAGCCATATCACAGTTCATGTGTGCACATCAGTACTTACTTAATAACTCTGGGCAGCAAGCGTGCCCTACCTCGGTCGTGAGCGCTTTTTATATGGTAACCAACCAATCAGACTGCAGCGGCGTCTTGTAATCGATGTAGCTGCCTGGGCGTACGCAGGTGCGACCAATGATTATGCCCCATTGCGCTTTTTGATTGGTCAAGTTGGGTTTTAATATGGACGTGCTGGGGCGCCACCCATGCTGCGACTTCAATGTGCATTGTGCTAGTAGCGTGTCATCACAAGAACTCTGTTGGACAGATGGTAAGTGGGGGGACATGCTATTGGGCACTCCTGTACATTAGTTTCTGTGTGTTGCAGACCCATACGTTGGCAGATGTTTGGGCGCCTTATGTACAGCTTCATGTAGCGTCCTGTAGAAGTGTATTTAGCGACATGTACGCATCGTAACTACACTCTGTGTCCTGTAGCACACAATGTTCTGGGAGATCCTTGGCAGGACAATGTGTACTACAGCACTATGGTTATACCTAAATATGTGTGTATCTCATGAGTGTGTGTTTTAATGTAGTTTGTAAGGCCATGTGTGCCATTTGTTACATACAGACCTTGTCATATTTCCCTGCAGTGGCCCAAAATACATATAGCACCAGGCATGTCCTGCATGCCCCATGTATGGACAAATGTTAAGGCCAATAGTGATTGTGCATAGCCAAGCTGATTACCAGAACACATGTAATTAGTATTGCTGGACATGGGGTGGCCACACAGAGTAGGGTGTCACCTGTGATGGCCATGTATTTGTTGGCATGACACAATTATATGTTTGTTTTTCAGATGGCTGGGTGTCACGATTTTGTCACACAGCTCCTCACCATGTACCAGGAACACGAATGCCTGTGGTGAGTGTCGCTGCCGGAATATCACGACCAGGCAGCAAAGGCTGCTGGTGGAACTGTCAAACCGGCTCCAACCCACGAAGAACTGGACAGCGGCCATGGTTGCGGAGAAGATAAAACGCCTGCGCACCGTGTTCACCAAGACCCACAAAAAGTGGGTTGAAGCCCAGTCCGGGGCTGGAGCTGAGGAGGTCCCTAGGCCACGTCTATGGTACTATGACCTCCTCAGCTTCACCCTGGGCCAGGAGGGGCCTCGGGGAACACGGTGCAGCAGGCGCCACCCGCAACCAGCTGTGGCCGCAGCCCAAGACCCTGCCACGATGCAGTAGGTGGGTAATTGTGTTTGTGTGATCTATGTACCCAGCTTGTTCTTTCCACTGATGTGGGGTTTGCAGCACATGTGGAAGTCACCATTGCGGTTTTCCTTCACAAATCTTGTTCACTGTTCTTTTCTATCTGTTTTGTGGTGGCTGGTATCACAGATTGTGTTGTGTAATTTGTGTGCACTTGCCATATCTATGTGGAGCCTCAGGTGACTATACTGTACTGGTCTACTTCTTTGTTCTTTTGGTTTCCAAACTCTGCTTCTGTGGCTTTTGGTGTTAGCCTTGGTGAGATTGGCTCTATATTGTCTTGGGTGTTTGGTTGTGGTACTTGCTTCAATTACATAGCAACATGTGGCTGATGTTTTTTTTGTTTTTGTTTATCTTTCAGGCCCCTCAGGAGTCTGGCTCCAGTGATGAGGAGCCAGCAGCTGGCGAGGCTCTCCCCTCAACATCTGCGGGAGAGCTAGTGCCCGAGACCAGTGGTGGGGGGCCGGGCCCAGGGCCCAGCTCTGAAATCCAAAGATGACCACCTGCCCCACCAAACACGGAGCTGGGTACCTGGGCAAAACGGGTCCTCTTAGATCGTGAGAGGACCCCCGGCTCTGGGATCGGGTACGTCACCAGCGAGATGCTGGCCTGCATGGAGCCAGAGCAACGGAACAGCGCCGTGAGGGCCATCTTTCGTGTCCTGGAGGCGGGCATTGATGGGTCCCTGCGATGGGGGGCCTCTTGGTCCTTACCCCGCAAGACCACCCAGGGCCCACTGCGCTCGCAAGACGCATGTTGAGGAGTAGGCAAAATCGTGATACTCCACCTCCCCCCGAAGACAGGACAGCAGAGCTGGCTCGTCACACAGACGTTGGGTGTATGAGGATGAGGGGGAGACCCCATTGTCTGAGTCAGCAGAGGAGGAGGAAGAAGAGGACTACTACTAGCCAATGCACAAGCTTGGCCTAGAGACTTTTTTGATGGGCAGCTTGGCCCCATTTTTGTTCACATATCTTTTCACAAAAAATAAATAAATAAATAGATAAAAAAGTAAATTTACCCACAACTCTGTCCATATCTGTGTCACGTTCACCAGTATGTTTGTGTGTGTTTGTTTGGTACTGTGGGTGTCATATAGTAGACATTGATGTCATATAGGGGTGCATGGCGGTAGTAATGGTCCAGTATGGTCACATGTTTGCCATGTGACACCATATAACCCTTGAAAAACCATGGCCCAGTGTTGTTGGTGAAATGTAACATCACAAACGTTACCCTGTGCGTGTTGCAACAAGGGATGACAAGATGTAGCTGCCCACAATTTTATTAGAGCCTATCATTTTTTAAAAACATTGCCAACACAATCAAACAGCCTTTGTCAGCTTAGGAGTAGCCAAGACACACTACCCACTTTCCCAGTGGGGGACACTATAAGAAAAGGTTCCAATAGGACAAAGTACCTCGTGGTCCGAGCTGCTGTGTTCGTATGATGTAAAAACCAGATACAGCGGAATGTCTGGTTTTTACATCATACGAACACAGCAGCTCGGACCACGAGGTACTTTGTCCTATTGGAAGCTTATTGTGACCACAGTGACCTGTGGAGGTACGGTCCTGGCAGCAGCTGTATTGTTCTGAGCGATCACGCCGGTTGTGTGCTACACAACCCCATCAGGTGAGCAGTTCCTAATTTTCACCTTAATAATCCTGTCTCCTAAGGATAAGACCCTATGTTGCGCATTCTCACCCCTTTCTTAGATTACTATAAGAAAAGGGGCCAACGTGGCCTAACAAACTAAGGTGCCAACATTGCAACAGGGAAAACAACAAGGGTCCAACATGGACAACAATTAGTAGGTGACTATGGACACATTATTGGGAGGGGCAGTGATGAAGTAGGGACCCTGGCGGACTGGGATGTCTGGAGGGCGTGAATCATGGCACCCAAGCGCGCAAGGTGTTGCTGCCCTTCTTGGTTTGCCCTCTACATGTGCTGCTGTGCCTCCTGGTGAGCCAGCAGCAGCTCCACAATAGTTGGTACACCTGTATGGGAAAGAAGGACATTAGTGAGTTACCCGTGTAGGTGTGGGTGTTTGAGGGCATTGTTAGTGATTATACGTACGCATAACATCAACATCCCGGGTGCCATCTGGAGGAGATGGGGATGGGCTGACAGCCCAGCCTGCAGCACGAGCTCGTTCTCCTTCAGGCAAAAAAAAAAGAAAAAAACATCACGACTCACATACTGGTGTCTGGAGCACACAACAGTAAGTACATTAGCAAGCTTGTAGGCCTTAGCAGACACTTACCACCATACACAGCACCAGCAGGCTCAAGGTGAGGGTGTGGGACCACATGACACCTGGGCTCGGGCGGGAGCTGGAGATGCTGGGGGGTGAAATTACTCTTGGGCTCGGTTTGTGTGGCCACAGGATGGGTCTTGGTGCTCCCAGGGGTCCAGGGCTGCCTGCAGGCAAGGCTGGTGGGCCTGGTGTTGAGGGACTGGCTGGGCCCTCCGGGTCCACTGCGGCTGGTGTCCCTGGTGGAGAGGGACTGGCTGGTCCTCCGGGGAAGGTGGTGGGGGTGTCCCAGGTGGCCTTGGGGACTGTGGAGCCTCCACAGACGCGGAGTCGTCCTCATCTGTAATATTAAACATGAACACAGACGGATTTAAGCCAAGGACCACAAGATAAGTAAAACACCTAGTGTGTGTGTATGAATGTCATGACGGCGTGAACGGTACAGTAAAAGGTTATGGTCGGACACAACCCTATGTGCTGCAAGGTGTCATGTGGGTGTTCCAAATCGCATTAATATGTTGTTGTCACCTTTGCGGACAGGAGACAACTATTTTTGCAAACACACAGGTCAAGGACCACTATAGCCGTCACCATTTGGATGACAAGAGTGTTTTGGACACCTTCATGTTGCAGTGTGACCAACATGCAGATGCACATTGGTGACAGGTCCACATGGTGGCTTAGGGCACATTATGTGCCATGGCACTATACCACATGATGTTTGTGTAGTGTTTGGAGTACTTAGCTTGCCATGTGTGTGTTTGGCATTGCCACATACTCACCACGCAGCCTGGCAATCCTGGCACGAATGTCAGCAATCGGCCCTGGTGACTTGTGCTTCAGATCAGCAATTTTTTTTTGTATCTGCTTGCTGGTCCTCTGCACCCCCAGTTTCTGAAGCAGGGCCCGCTGGATCCTCTGCAGTATATTGCGCTTGCGCAGCCGTGGGTGATGGTGATGCTGCTGACACCGTAGTCATGGCAGTCACACAGGTCAATCAGAACCATGAGCTCTGCAAGACCCCATGTGGCTGCACGCTGTGCGGCGGCCATGACTGTTGTCCTATGTGCAGGGGAGGGGCAGGCACCTGGCAGGCAGGGAGTAAGGAGCAGACACATCATGACGTCACCACGCACACTGACACTCCAAACACAGTTTAGGCCGCTAACAAGACAAGAATCAGAGCTGTACAATGTACCCATCTGCGTCACCTAATTCACAACGCGTAGGGTGATTGTAATGCGTGGCCCATACCACCCATGGACGATGTATATGGAGAAACCTGAGGTGCCATGTGCCACTATACTCTACACAGCGCAGGGGAATACACGCGGATGACATAGCTTGCGCTATTAATGTGCGCGTAATTGGACTGATGTAGTGGATGGTTGTGTCGGTGAAGATGTGTGTGGTGACTGAAGTGACAGCTCTTCAAATATGGCGCCCTGTGAAGTGACAGCCAATGGAAACACAGTAGCCACCACCAATCATCGCTGACTGGGCACGGACTCCAGCACGCTGTGGCACGCCTACGGGAAATCAATAGGCGACGCAGATTCCATCACTATCGCCCGTTCACACGCCAAAAGCCGGGAATCTCGTCTTCATGATTGCCTCTGATTTTTATCGCCACCAAATTCCCCAATTACACGCCGCAACTGGGAGGCAATTTGACGGCGATGGTACCAGGGCGACATATCGCCGGACAGATTCTTCGCCGCAGTTGCGGCGTGTAAAGGTACCCTAAGGGTAACTTTACACATCGCAACATTGCATGCAATTTCACTTGAAACCTACTGGTTGGAGTGAAATCATGGACACATTGTTCATTTTTTTAGCCGTTTACAAATGTAACAATGTGTCCATGATTTCACTGCAACCAGTAAGTTGCAAGTGAAATTGCATGCAATGTTGCGACGTGTAAGAGTACCTTTACACTTGCCGGCGATATGTCGCCCTGGCACCATCGCTGTCAAATTGCCTCCCAGTTGCGGGGTGTAATTTGGGAATTTGGGGGCGATAACAAAACCTGTCGCCTGGTTTCGATTTCAGAGCACTGCTCCAAAATCAGAGGCAATCATGAAGGCGACATTCCCTGTTTTTGGCGTGTGAACGGGCGATAGTGATGGAATCTGTGTCGCCTATTGATTTCCCGTAGGCGTTGTCACAGCGTGCTGGAGTTCGCGCCCCGTCTGCAGTGATTGGTGGTTGCTACTGTGTTCCCATTGGTGACAGTTGACAGGGCGCCATACTTGAAGAGCTGTCCGTTCAGCAACACACACATCTTCAATTGCATCATGTATTAGCCAGCCTTCCAGAAGCAGGCTGACAAATTGTAACGCTGTTGCGTTGTCCAATGAGCACGTATGGGGCGCGGTGTAAACCACTATGGCACGCCTATCTCCTTGCAGCGCTGAACACGTACGCCCACATTCCTTTGGGGATTGTGGCGTGTAAAGCGGCGAGGGGAGTCTTCCAGATGTTTCCCGCTGTTGGTGTGGCAACACATCGGCTTAGGTTGAGGGTGAAATTGCGGCGTGTAAAAGCGCCATCGGCGATCTGAGGAGACCATGAAAAACGTGCATGCGCATGTTAGATCGCCTCCTATCGCCACCAAAAATTGCGGCCCTTAAGGGTACCCTTACACGGCGAGAAATATTGTCAGTGATATTGCGACCTGGAAACATCGCTGTGCCACATTGCCTCCTTATTGCGGCGTGTATTTCGGTAATTTGGCGACGATATGTCCCCTCGTTCCGGTCGCCTGGTTTTAGAGCAGTGCTGTAAAATCAAAACCAGGTGACATTTGTCTTATCGCCGCCAAATTCCCAAAATACACGCTGCACTAAGGAGGCAATTTGGCAGCAATAATTCCAGCGAGAATTATCGCTGCCAAAAATGTCTCCTCTGTTGTGGCGTGTGTTCAAAAAAATGTTCTGGTGTTCAGAAAATTTCATAAATGTGTCCCTGCTTTGTACTATGTAATGGATATTTCTGACCGTACAAGGACATGGTCTGATCATACCACATTCCTGTACTGATATAATCTTATATATGTGTTCCTGCTAAGTACTGTGTAATGGATGTGTCTGACCGTACAGGGACATGGTCTGATCATACCACATCTCTGTACTGATATAATCTTATATATGTTTCCTGCTAAGTATGTGTAATGGATGTGTCTGACGTACAAGACATGGTCTGATCATACCACAGCTCTGGGCAGGAGGAAACAAAAAGCTACAGACAAAACAGCATGAGATCACAGCTGATTCTTTCTGTGAGGTAAAATATTTCCCTGTCTGATTTTAAACAGGTTTTACCTCACAGTAAAAAAATTAGCTGTGATCTCATGCTGTTCTGTCAGAATACTGTTTGTTCCTCCCCGGCCCAGGAGATGTGGTATGATCAGACCATGTTTCTGTACGGTTAGACAGGGCCATTTCACAGTATATAGCAGGGACAAATATATAAGATCAACAGCAACAAAAATAGCAGTGTAAAAGAAGCGCTGAGGCAGTGATGCCTCGAGGTGAAGTTCTTTATCTGTCACAGACCGATACCGCGTCTTCTATGTAGGACTTATCTCTTCTGGTGATCAGGCCCTAGGTATATCTCTAGGGGTACTGTCTACTGATCCACAGGTCCCGAACTTGGAGGTGAAACATCCACTGTTTATTAAAGTTAATGAGGAAGTGATCTGACTGGCTGCAGTAGAAGCAGAAGCTCTCTCAGAAGCAATACTCCCAGCACTCATTACTTTCACGCCTCTGCAATAAATCCACTTGCATGGGACCTGCTTTAACTTCCAGTGAGGTTTTGCCTTCAGAAGCTCTGCTCCTGTGCTCTAGCGCCCACCTCAGGGAACCAACTGCCTCACAGGACCGCAGCTTCTGGATCCAGGAAGCGGTGACTAGCGTCGGTCTTCCCCGAGGGCTCCCACCTGTCAGGCCTAAATCTGTGTTGTGCAAGGTCGATGCACAATCAGTTCAGGTGAGTGAGCTCACAGCCCCCTCCTTACCGCTTTATCTCCGGGTCCTCACTATTAGCACTCCTCTTTTCCTGTTTACATATATAAGGTTATCTCAGTACAGGAGATGTGGTATGATCAGACCATGTCCCTGTACGGTCAGACACATCCATTACACAGTACATAGCAGGGACACATATATAAGATTATCTCAGCACAGGAGATGTGGTATGATCAGACCATGTCCCTGTACGGTCAGACACATCCATTACACAGTACATAGCAGGGACACATATATAAGATTATCTCAGCACAGGAGATGTGGTATGATCAGACCATGTCCCTGTACGGTCAGACACATCCATTACACAGTACACAGCAGGGACACATATATAAGATTATCTCAGCACAGGAACATTTTTTAACACATCCATTTGTGGAAATTACTATTATTTCAAAATCCACCGATTAAAATGTACCTAACATTATTTGTGGGAAAACCCCTTTAAGCTAATTTTGATGACAAGGAATGATTTTTTCATTTTAATGCAATTGATTTGATAAGTCCCTCATAACAATCTAGAGTTAATACTAATTTCCACTATAAAAACTGAAGCAACAAACTTTGTCAAAACAACAAGATTTCTGTTAATTTCAAAACCTTTGGCCACAACCCTATAGTAGATTGGAGAAGAATCACTTTGACCTAGTAATTTGCTGTAAATGACAAATGATTTCAAATTTAGGATCATTATGTTTAGTTTGAAGGTGTCACAATCTAACTACATCAATCCCAAGTCTTTCTTGTAGACTTCGAGAACCCAACCCACTGACTAAAATATTATTAAAAACGTGTGTGGGATATCTATGGAATGCATAATACTTTATGGACATTTTTACAATGTAAAGAGATATTTGAGAGCTTAAAGGGGTTGTGTGTTCTAAATCCACAAGTCTGCAATTGCTCTAAGGTGGGCACGTGACTGCTGTTCCTGGCTCTGACACCGGAGAATTCTGGCAGCACACAGTGAGCGCAATGTAAGGACTCACAAGTCTGCAGTCACATAGAGTGACTGCAGACTGATGGATTTAGTAATTTAAGAGATGATCCAACCTTTGTAGCGCTTCACCTGAGAGATCCTGGATTTTTACGCAAATAATCTTCATGTAACTTTTCACGATATTTATTAAGACAAGAAAAACTAAACAACGCATTTCGGCTACAAAGTTACAATGTAGCCTTCTTCAGGTTATATAAAACAAATAAAAGATGTCTGAATAGCTCTGTATATTGGCTCTTATAGAGGGTTCACTTCAATGAAAGGAATGCTAAGGCGGGACCAGGGTAGTGACTGTGGTGAGCAGGGTGCGGCTCACCATAGTATATAACCTGAAGAAGGCTACATTGTAACTTTGTAGCCGAAACGCGTTTAGTTTTTTGTGTCTTAATAAATATCATGAAAAATTACATGAAAGAAGATCATTTGAATAAAAATCCAGGATCCCCCGAGGTGAAGCGCCACAAAGGTTGGCTCATCACTCAAGTTACTCAATAAACCTATGTGGATCCAGGCTGGGTTGACACGCAGACGGCCATAGTGAGCAGCACACTGCATGGATCGTAAGGACGCCAGGAGAAAAAAGGCATCCAACTATTGATTCTGCTTGAATCTCAAGGCCAGCTCACCATTTACAGCGGGTGAGCAGATACATATATAAAATTCAACCAACAGTGGTAAATTCAACTGCACTTAGAGGCAGCGCCGTGCCTGTCTCTTCTTGTTTTTACCGGGTACAAGGGATGCAACAAGTTTGACTTATGGATTTAGACCGGAAAACCCCTTCAACTGCATGTGAAACGGAATGTAAGCTCTTCGGCCAAAAATGTCCATTATCCTCCATATTTCTAAGACATGAAGTTTCGTCTGACGATCATAAAACCTGGCATATAAAGCAGTACCCCCCCATGGCGCATTGTATTTCATTTGCTTTCTGTGCCATATATTTTTGTGGGTATCTGCTTTTTAAAATGTACCATCTTTTTATGACATTTCAGCCCACTGTGGATTAATTAGAAGATACATTTATAAAAGGCCATTTTATTGTTCATGATTTCATGGAACCTAATGTATAATAGACTAATTCAATATTGCCAGGCACTGACACGAATGTCAGTTTTAGCCACCTTCCTCAATTAGTGGTGTGGCGATTTAGTCCATTCTCACATATCAGTGACGTTGGTAATGAGCTATAGGAAGGATTTCAAGGACATTGCAAGACCAACAAGACTGTTTGTTGACTCACAAGAGAGTTAGTAATGGTCACATCTATTTCAGCTTCAACACTGAAAACATTAATACAGCATCCCCCATGGATCTAGCTGGCTATGGAGTATAATTAAATATACTGAATGTTTTAGAGGCATTCTTCTATCTAGGTGCAGTAGATACGTCAGTTCAACCAGAAATGTCCCATGGCTCTCTAGTTGTCCTAGCTGCCAGGGGCTAAGAACAGCATGAGAGCCACATTTGACCTATATCTACAAGGCACAGAATTTCCTGATTCATTCTATTATGAGAGCAAATTATTAATGTATTTGGTTAGTAAGTGTACACTTGAAATTAGATTTTGAACCTTACTGGGTTCAAGGACGTGTATAAATAGCACTAACTAAAGGGTTAAATGAAAGCTGATGGACTGATTGCACTCTCAATCAGTTTTTTCCCGGCCTTGACGGCACATTACAGCGCTGCGTCCCGGCCCCCATGACGCTTCCTCCGGTGTGACGACTTCCGGTTTTCGTCACACCGAACAATTGAGTTTGTGCTCTGTTATCAGCTTCTCTGTCTGCCAAGCCACAGCAGAAATACCTTTTTTAATTAGGCATTTAGTTTCTGTTATTCTTGCTTTAGTTCTTTTAGGGTAACAGGTGTATTCATTTACTTTATTGTCTGCACAATTACCTTTCGGGTGCAGCTTTAAGTACTTTTCCCTGCTGGTATTTCCTGCTGGTGATATTCTCATTTGGATGTCCAGCCATACTGCCGTTTGTTTATGCCAGTCAGTGGAAGACCAGCTAGGGTTCATCTCTCTGCTGCCTATGTTCCTTACTTTGTACCTACCTTGTTTCTTGTTAGGACGTATGAGGTGTATGCTATAGCATTATATACCTTATCTTGTATTTCGTTGTTTGTTTTATGGTGGGTTTAGACGCCGCGATATCGGGGCGATATCACTATACAACGGTGCGGGAGCGCGCATTTTTTGTGCGCTTTTCCCGATATCGCATCGGCGGTTTACACGCTGCGATATCGGGAAACAACGTCCCTACGATGTGTACGCCCACCAACCCAGTAACGACCATTTAACATGGGAGTTAATGGGTAGCGTCGGCGTACACATCGGAGTTGGATGTTTACACGCAGCGATCCGGCTCCAACAGGCATCCGATATCGGGCGGTTGAATAGCCGCTCATTCGACCCCCGATATCGGATTACCATCGTTCCTGCATCGTATTGTACCTTCAAACAGTACGATGCAGGAACGATATCGGCTCCAACTCCCGAACCACGTGACTTTTTGTCGGAGTTGGACGCCGATATCGCGGCGTGTAAACCCACCATTACACACTCTGTGATCATTTTCTACCTCAGCTCACCTTCCCCTATTTAAGTAAATTGCACTCTTTGTTGTTTATTCACCTTTCTTTCGTTTATCCTATTGATATAACATTGTCTAAGATAATGGAATTTGGATGCTTGTTTGATCTTGAGTTACTTTATTGTCACATTACATTAAAAGGATAATGCATTAAGTTGTTATTGATGTAACTTTTGCTCTTATCTCTATACGCTTCATGTTTATTAATAAATAACATTTTTTTTTTAAATTAAATTGTACTCTGCTCTCCAATTCTTATAGAGGAACTTGAAGTACTTAATGGCCGACCAGGCAGAATAGGTTTCCATTGTTTAGTCAGGGCTCAGGCCTATCCAGCTCATGTAGGAACCATTAGACATTGCAGGATCAGGATCTGTAGTCTGTACAGGATTCGGCAGGGTCAGCTCTCTGCTCTGCCCTTTGTTCTTTAAGAGGAAAGTGAAGCGCTCAGAGACTGATCATGCAGAATAGGTCAAAGTTTTGGTCATGGCTAGCTCAGCTTACGCAGGAACTGCAAGGTCAGGATCTCTAGTCTGTACAGCAGCCGGTAGTCAGTTGCAGATTTTAGCGTGTTGCCTATTTCCCATGTAAGTTGCTGCATAACGATAAAAGTATTCTGTTTTAAAGTGAATACTTTATAAAAGTATTCATATGTTACTGGTGCTGCAAAATGTTTCTGATTAGATTGCTCCAAACAAGTCTCTGAAGTCTGCTGTTTCTAAATGATCTCCATGTACAGATTGCTATGAGGGCTCCATAATAAGTCTATGAAACCATACACCACTATTTAAGAGTGAGTGTGCAGGTCCATAGACTTACTATAGAGCTCATACACTGCTATGTGTATGAGTGTTGTTTCGACCAACTGGTGTGGATCTCAGGGCCAGGACCTCAATCAAATAGCAACACTACGTGACTCCAATAATATATAAAACCATGTCGAAACTGACAGTTACACTTTAAGGCCACTTATCCACCTTTAGATTGCAAGAGCCTCCCTATAACCTCCATTGCCATTGGAACCATCTGGGACTATTTGCACTAGGGCAGTGATGGCGAACTCCCGGCCTCGAGTGCCGCACACAGTCCTGGTTTTCAGGATTTCCATTGCATTTGACAGTTGGCAATCAAATTACCAACTGTCAAACTCTAAGGAAATCCTGAAAACCTGCACTGTGTGCGGCACTCGAGGCCTGGAGTTTGCCATCACTGCACTAGGGTAAAATAGGTACTCCATTTATCTAGGAGAAAGACCATAGAGAGATCATGCTTTAGTGATCCGCGCTGCCGTGCCACCGTACCTGAATAAATGCCAGGGAAGCCAAGAGTATGCAAGCTGCTTCTTTATTCCATCAGTATTTCCATCTAATGCATTTCGGTACAGACCTTGTACCTTACTCAGGGATATGCTAAAGGTACAAGGTCTGTACTGAAATGCGTTGGATGGAAATAATGATGGAATAAAGAAGCAGCTTACATACTCTTGGCTTCCTTGGCATTTATTCAGGTACGGTGGGACGGCAGCGTGAATCACTAAAGCACGATCTCTCTCTGGTCTTTTTCTTGGATACATCACCACTGTTATGTGGGAGTGCGGATCCAGCAGCAGCTGTCTGAGCTAATTTACCAGTTGTGGGGAAACACAACTGGATCAGGTGAGCACATACACCTATGACGGCACTACCTTATCCGTAAACTGATAAGACCCATTTGCACTTCTTTGTCTCCCCTTTTTCCTTTGTATAAATTTATCTAGGAGGACACAGTGGCATCAGAAAAAATGGCCCGCAGCAACCAATCAGAGCTCAGTTTACATTTCTTAAACTGCTCTGGAAAAAATGAAAGCTGCCCTGTCATTGGTTGCATGGATAGCAAGTTCAGTTTTTTTGTTATACTGTTAAAATATAAGAGGAATGTGTTCAGAAATTACCAGGCCTTCCTCCATTTCTATACTAGGACATCGGAAACAAATGAATATATTAACAAGACGGGAACGTATGAAATACCATCATCAAAAGATCCCTTTTATTCCTGCTCAAAGTATTTCAGTGAAAGAGCATATCTCGCCCACACACAGTTGTCTACCATGTAATGTTCTGGATGACTGGCTTTTCTTTGTCTCTGCAGAGAAAAAATTGATAAGACTTTGTATAAGTGTTCACTGTGGTCCTTATACAGACCAACAATCACTTAATAAAATGTTTCAGGGCAGAATTCTGCTCTGTTCAGAATAAAGATGAAATACAATATGCAGAGAGGTTAACAGTAAAAAAGATAACGTTAGCCATTAATTGAAATGGATCAAAACTTCAGTGCTTTGTTCTTTCCTTATATTTTCTTAATATATCGCTTTATTTAAAACCTAGTTGTATTAGCCCCAAAAAATATCACTCCAGGCTCTTTTCTCTAATTTGCTTTTCACTGCCTGTTGTCAGATGTAATCTGTCTATAGCAGATGAGGTTGATATCAGGAAATTGTCCATTGCTCCTGCTCTCCTGTCTGTCAAACTAAAGGGAGGCACTAAAGAGTGCCTGAAAGAGCTGCCTCCAGCACAAAAATATTTCCAGAATCCATCCTTTCCTCAGCCCTCAATCTGCTAGGATGCTTGTGCATGCCCTTATCATCTCCCACCTTGAATACTTCTACATTCTCCTCTGTGGCCTTCCTGCTAACACTCTTGCACCTCCAGTCTGTCCTCAACTCTGCTGCCCGACTAATCCACCTCTCTCCTCACTATTTCCATTTCTCCCATCTTCACTGGCTCCCAATTGCCCAATGAATCCAGTTCAAACTACTAGCACTGACCTACAAAGCAGTCCATAACCTGTCCCATCCCTATACTAATCTCCCAATATTTTCCCTAATATCTTCAATCCTCCCAAGACCGCCTCCTCTCCTCCACACTTATTCTTTCCTCGTCCAATTGCCTCCATGATTTCTGCTAAATATCCCCCATCCTCTGGAATTCTTCGCCCCAACACATACGATTATCCACCACGCTCAGATCCTTCAAACAAGCCTGAAAACCCAACTCTTCAGGAAAGCTTACAGCCTGCAATTAAAAATGAAGAAAAGCTGCACTCACCAGAGATGATGAAAAATGGTTCTTTATTGAGGTTGCCAAAACATGATGCAGGGAGGGGGGGAGACCAGAGTGACTACAGCACCGTTTCGGGCTCTCGCCCTTCAACGGGTCACCCGAAACGGTGCCGTAGTCACTCTGGTCTCCCCCCCTCCCTGCATCATGTTTTGGCAACCCCAATAAAGGACCGTTTTTCATCATCTCTGGTGAGTGCAGCTTTTCTTCATTTTTATTTGGACTTTGGTTTTGCTTGGCTGGCACCCCAAGAGATCTCTGTGGCTTCTGTTATTCACCTCCTAATTGGAGTTCCCCCAGAAGGTAGTGCCCCTTCCTCTTTCTCCTTGTGTTTTGGACTTACAGCCTGCAATGAGCACGTTGCCACCTCACCACCACTGGAGCTGCTGCCTCACCACCACTGTATCTACTGAACCCCTGACCTACGGTCTCCTCCCCACTGTCCTATAGAATGTAAGCCTGCAAGGGCAGGGTTCCCTCCCCTCTTTACCAGTCTGTCATTGTTAATTTGTTTACTGTAAACTCTAAAATTTGTATGTAGCCCCTTCTCATATACAGCACATGGAATTAAAGCGAACCCGTCACCCCCTCCAGGCATCTAAAGATAACATAGCCACCTTCTGCAGCACTAAGGCTGCATTCTGACAAGGTGTCTATAGCATTTATGCTCCCTTGATTCACTGAAATAAAGACTTATATAAAATCTGTTTCAAACCAGACCCAAGACCGGGAGGCGGGTTTTCAAGTGTCTGTCTCCCTCCTCTGTGGTGTCAGTCATCCCTCTCTGCTCTCTGTGCACCTCCTCCAGGGCCATCTCCCTGCATTACAGAGCTTTGTCAACTCTGCTACAACACAGAGCTGCTGGTATAGGAGACCCCACAGTAGTAAATCTAGCAGGAGGATCGTGAGCAGACAAAGCACTGCCTGCTACATAGCAGCCTTGAGCTGAGCTGTCAGCAGTGCAGCAGAGTTGAGTTTGTGCTTTAGATCAGGGGCTGAGGACGGAGCAATGCTGCTGGGTACAAGAAACTGAAAGTGAAAACTGCTCAGCTCAAGGGCTGCTACGTAGCAGGCAGTGCTTTGTCTGCTGTTCTGCTCACGATCCTACTGCTAGATTTACTACTGTGGGGTCTCCTATACCAGCAGCTCTATGTTGTAGCAGAGTTGACAAAGCTCTGTAATGCAGGGAGGTGGCCCTGGAGGCGGCACCAGAGAGCAGAGAGGGATGACTGACACCACAGAGGAGGGAGACAGACACTTGAAAACCCGCCTCCCGGTCTTGGATCTGGTTTGAAACAGATTTTATAAAAGTCTTTATTTCAGTGAATCAAGGGAGCATAAATGCTATAGACACCTTCTGAGACTGCAGCCTTAGTGCTGCAGAAGGTGGCTATGTTATCTTTAGATGCCTGGAGGGGGTGACAGGTTCGCTTTAATGGTGCTATATAAATTAGCAAATAATAATAACAATGATGATGAAGAGAGGCAGACTTTAAGTTCTGGGTAGGCAAGCCATTGGTTAACAGTAGGGGCACTACATGCTGACAAGTAGGGGAAAAGAAGTTTCAGCACAAACAGTGCTGTCAGAATGATGATATAGTTGAATCCTCCACTTAAAAAGAGTGCATAGCAATGCAACGAAGCATAAGTTCATAGACATACAAGGGTACTTTCACATCTGCATTTTTGCAAATCTGGCGGAATTCCTTTTTAGCAAAATGTGGCACACTTGCAGAAACACTGCATTTGGGCTAATGCATTTTTGTTTTTTCGCGTTCCGGACATAAGTGATACTTGCGTTCCGGCTTTTTTTAAAACCGCAGTTAGCAGCGATGTTTGTCTGAAGCCGGATTTGCCAGATCATGATGAAAATGAAAGTGCCGCACATGTCCGGAACTCCAATACAAAATGCATTAGCTCGACTGCAATGTTGCCGCAAGTGTGCCGCATCCGGTTTTTGCAAAAAAGATGGAATTCCTCCTGATTTAAAAAACACGGATCTGAAAGTACCCTAAGACTGATGTGCATGTCAAAAGCAATTTTACCTTCTTGTGGGGGACGAGGGCAGCAAAACTATGGTTTTCATTTGGAGGGACAGCTACATTTTAAATTCTGTGTCTATGCATGGTGTCAACTCCACCATGAACATCCATGCGCCCAACCAGCTTTATTTCAATAATAAGAGGAAATGATAGACTAACAGGCCAGGCTGTATCTTCCACTCCAACAAAGGATCTGGTATGGTGAAATTCAAAATGTGCAATTATTTATTCCCCTGTGATCAATGAAGAATAGTATATGATTAGTGCAGTCCTCAGGGTATGTGCACGAGGGGTTTTTGAGGCTATCAAAAATTGTGTTCTTCAAGCTTCGAGAAATATTTTATGTAGCATTTTCTAGGCATTTATTTGGCAATGAGTAACTTTCTCCAAATATTTTGTTAACATTTTTTAAAGTTTTTTAGGGCAATGTTCTCATGTTTGTTTAAATCCATTAAACACTTAATAAAACACTGATGTTTTATGTGTTTTAATGCTACAAATGCTTACAAAATGCTCGAAAAGGTACCAAGTGATCAAAGTAGCGTTTTTTTTAAGTCCCATTTACACTGTAAAACATGGCTCAGCTTCATGGCAGACCGCGCCTGAAGAGTTGACAGGACACTTCTTTTAAACACATGAAATTCCCGAAACTACTTATAAGTTATCAAAACAGTTGTACGTCGTGAACAGTGAGACACTTTTCAATAGAAAATAGTGGTGGCCAAACTGTAAGGTTCGGGGTCCGTACCAAACACCTAGTGGTCAGGCACAGATCTCGAACACAGACTTTCCTTGAAAGTCCGCGTTACACTTCGGGTTTGGGTTCGGGGCAGGGGAGCTGTAAAAATAAAGGAAATAGTTATTAAACAGCATTATACTTACCACATTCCACCACCCCTCTGCGTCTACTTCCGTTGCTGCTCATTAACTTCCTAGGTATTCACTGCAGAGGGACCCAACAGCCAATCACAAATGCTGTCACAGAGAATGGGCGTCTGCTCTCAGAGATGAGCAGCAGAGCTGAAGATGTTCCCTGTGGATTATGTCATAGGGAGGGTTTTTTTTGCTAATTAAAGATGGGAAACAGGGTTGTCTTGTGTTTCATTTCTAAATGTTTTTTTTTTCGATGTTGTGATTTTTTACTGCTTACTAGAAATTCATAGGGGGTTGGTCTAATATTGACCTGACACTATGAATTTTGGGCTTAGTGCAAGCTGCCAATACAAAGCTGACATTAACCCTTTTAT
The DNA here is from genome assembly GCA_033576535.1 of Allobates femoralis. NCBI lineage: Eukaryota > Metazoa > Chordata > Amphibia > Anura > Aromobatidae > Allobates > Allobates femoralis. The sequence continues at coordinate 629,902,566 of JARQOC010000002.1, read as the reverse complement.
TACCCAGCGTGCCACTGCCACCAGGGCCACTGGAAAAATCACAAGCATCAGTTTCTGGTGCTGTACTCTATGAGTGTGCCATCTTCTGGCCAAGATGCAGGCTGCAATTCACAAAAGGGGGAGCCCTAGATTGCCTAGTTGTACCTGTCTTGAAACCAAAAATACGGCGAAAGCACGTCATTTTTTTAAAAAATTATTTCATGCAATTCATGAAATAATTAAAAAAAGGGCTTCCCTATATTTTTGGTTTCCAGTCAAGTAAAAATAGTTAGCTGGAGGTAGGGGGCAGCCCATACCGGCCTGCTGTACCTGGCTGGCATACAAAAATATGGCGAAGCCCCACGTCATATTTTAAAAATTATTTCAAGGAATAATTTCATAGAAAGGGCTCAGCTATGTTGTGGTTTTGGTGCTTTTTTGGGCCAGGAGATTCAGATGAACACATTGAACACAATGCACCAAAAGAATCATGAAATCCGCAGCAAAAACCATGTCACAGTTTTGGTGCTTTTTTTGTCCAGGAGATGCAGATGAACACATTGAACACAATACATGCAGTTTTGTGCCAAAAGTGCACCAAAAGAGCATGGAATCCATGGCAAAAACTGCTTCATAGTTTTGGTGCATCAATTCTCTGTGACAGAGTCTGTGATTGGCTGTTGAGTCCCTCTGCAGTGAATATCCAGGAAGTTAATGAGCGGCCACAGAAGTACAAGGGGAAGGACGCCGGAAAGTGTAATGCTGTTTAATAACTATCTTCTTTCTTTTACAGCCTCCTAGCCCCCATCCCATAACTTTACAGTCTGAGTTCGGGGTTCGGACTCAAGCTTGAGCCACTCTCAGCCCTGAACCAGAACTTTAAAAAAGTCTAGGCGACTTCGCTGAAGCCGAACATCGGCGGGTTTGCTCATCACTAATAGAAATGTAAAAGAAGAATCTTTTATGCATGTTTTTCTTGGGATTTTTCAGTTCTTTTCAGAGAAGGGAAATTGTAATATGAATATGTTTCCGTGAGATTAACCAATAGGTGAAATAGCTTTAGATTTAACCCCTTAATGACCTGGCCAAATTTTTCAAATCTGGCCAGTGTCACTTTTTGTGGCAATAGCTCTGCAATGTTTCAACATCTCCAAGTAATTCTGAGACTGTTTTCTATTATATTTTATCAAAATGCCAAATTTAGGTCGATATGTTTTGCATTTGTTTATAAGAAAATTAGAAATTTGACAAAAAGTTTCTAACAATTAGCAGTTTTCAAACTGTAAATGATTACCTCTTTACTCCAGATAGTCAGAGCACACAAAAACAGTTAATAAAGAACATTTCCCTCAAGTCTGCTTGACATCAGAACCATCTCTGAATTCTTCTTCTTTTAATTGTTAGGATGTTAGAAGTTTTAAAACGGTAGAATAAAATGTTAAACTTTTTCAGAGAAATTTACAGAACATATTTCTTAGTGACATATTCAATTTTGAAGTGACTTTGGGGGACCTATACGTTGTAAACACTCCCAACACCATTGTATAAACCGTGCCCCTCAACATGTTCCAAACTTCTGTTGGGTAGTTTATAAACCCTTTCGGTGCTTTTCTGGAAAGAATAATGTTATTTTTACCACCTAAATTAAACTAATTTTGTTATTTAGCAGTGACTTGCCATGGCAACCTTATGGACCACACAATCATGATCTTACGGTTCCAATGGGGTTAAAGAGGCAGCCCCCACATTGTTAACTCATCTAAATGTTGTAGTCACAATTGACAGCAACATCTAAGGGGTTAAATGGCCAAGGTCAGTGTCGATCGTGACCGATTTTGCTATTTAAATTATGGGGACAAGCCTTCTGACAGTGCACCTCTCCTCCCTTAGCCTTAAGGGTACCTTTACACGCGGTTACATTTCTAGGGTGGCTACAGGTAACTTACTGGTTGCAGTGAACATCGTTCAAACGTTCTTCTCCGCATTGCTGGCGCGCTGACAAATTTAAGATCGTTAACGATATCCTTTGGTGTGACAACACACTAACGTTGTCGAAATGATCACGGTCACGTGACATAGGTAACGATACCATTCACCTATATCCTAGTGTGTGAAGTGGCCTTTAGTGTAGGAACCCAGTAAAGAGATATGCTGTGACATGGCTAATGCGTACATAAAGAAATGGAAATTTCTTTTTGTTAAGGATCTCAATTCTTCATATATTTCCTTAGCAGTAATGTATGTCTATATTGTTATATTCATGGTTCGCATGCGTTATCATTTCCGAGTGCAACTGTCTCTTTGGTCATGATACAACATGGTGTCAGCTGTAGTGTACAGCCGACAGCCGCTGCATTTTCATCACTCGGGGAATGCTAATCACTTGTATCTCAGGTCAGTTTTCAGTCGTATTGGTGGTAACTAATGGGTTTAAGAATCACTGCCATAAAAAGTCACTATGTCACACAGCATTTTATGGTGTTTAAATGGTGTTTTCACAGTGTTCAGATGTTAATTTAACGTCTACAGTAAAATATTGAAAAGCCTACATACAAAAGGTTTTGAGTTTTTTTTATCTTTTCGGGGTCAATGAATTTTTTTCTCGGCATGTCATTTCTTCTGTCTAATAAAAGAAAACAGGTTGCGCCACACTGCTATAGTATTATAAGGTGAGGTAGATTAATATCACCCGGTGCTCACCTGGTTCAGTTGTGCCGAGCTGCACAACTAGCTGACGAGCGAGGAACAACTCGCATGGCCTCCAGGCCGGAGGGATCCAACACGTGAGGGCTGTGTTGCGATCCTCGATCGTACAAGCAGATGACTAGCGAGCCACAGGTCAGGGATGGTGGATTAATGCGAGTGAGTTCCTGGAGCCGAGCTGCTCAATAACGCGCTTCCCAGAGGGAAGGCGCAGGCCGTGCATAAGAAAGTATAGAGTGTCAGCGCTCAGATAACAACCAGGACACCACTCAGCAGATAATTACCTCTAAGTTTTATTTGTTCAGTGTAGGATTCCAGACTTCCACAACGCGTTTCAGCGATAAGTACGCCTTTCTCAAGTGATTCACTTGAGAAAGGCGTACTTATCGCTGAAACGCGTTGTTGAAGTCTGGAATCCTACACTGAACAAATAAAACTTAGAGGTAATTATCTGCTGAGTGGTGTCCTGGTTGTTATCTGAGCGCTGACACTCTATACTTTCTTATTTCTTCTGTCTATTCACACTGTATCCTCTATAAGATTTGAAAAATGCTGAACAAAGCTCAAAGTAAGTGCTACTTCACGAGCTGCAAAATAACTGCAGATGGAAAATCCACATTAAATGACAGTAGCAGCAAAGTGAAACGTTCAAAAAAAATCTTCTCCTCAAGCAGCAAATACTTTGTATAATATTATTGACCTATGCTGCAGATGATCTGTTTTTGGGGCTGCGTTTTTTGTGTTTTTAAACTGCACCAAAACCGGATCAGTCACTGTGTCTGCCAGCAAAGTGAATGGGATTTTCAATTTACTGTGTAGACGTCAGCGTCTTGGACTGCTGCGTTGGAGGTGTAGAATGCACATCTAGAAAATAATGAGCGTCAGTTATTGCTCCATTACTGACCCTCCCAGCAATGTCTTCCTTCCGGGCATCTGCAGGACCTGCCCATGTGACTCAGCCTGAAAGTCACATGGCCAAGTCCTGTAAGTTCTCGTAGAGGTCCTGCGGGTGTCTGGAAGGAATACATTGCCGGGGCTCACTGTGGGACATTGGTGTCTCAGTCTGTGTGTCTGTCTGTGTGTGTGTGTGCAAGAAACTGCACCAAAAACGGATCAACAAAAAATGGAGCACATGTGATCTATATAAATGAGGTCTTAAGGTCACAACCCGTCTAAACTTTCTGTGGACCTTTACAGCAGATTTTACCTCGATAACAGTCAGAGAAAATAATGTGTTTTTTTCTTAAATAAATTATAAAGCATAAGATTATTTTTAAACCTTGGCTTTGATTTCTATGTTTTAGCTGAAAATATATGACTTATTTCCTATAGATTAAAAACTGAACTTAGTATGGAAATGGTCAGTCAAACAAGCAGCAATGTGACACCCTTGCATCATCATACACAGACATACAAGTGCAAAAGTTACAGGAAAAACCTGATGCCTTTAATTTTACATCCCAGTATGTGAGTAAGAAGAGAAAAAGAAAAGAAATGTAGTTGGAGACCATTTGCATATAAATATTTTTTTCTTTATCCTCCCGCAGGGAGAAGAGAGGAAAAAAAATTACATTTACTCATGCAAAAAATGTAAAACCAGGGAACGTATAAGCGTCTTATTGCAAAGATCCCATTTTGCCGTAAAAATATGTTTTATTGCACCTATTCATCGCTTAGAAAGTTATGAACCACTTCAGAGTCTTTTTGTATTTTTCTGCTGTTTCACCCTTGTGTTTAGGCATCTCTTACAAGCACTTTCGTGATTGTATCTCGTCGCTTAGGTTTTGTATCCTATGGTTTTCTGTGATGTTTTCATCCTTTAAAGCTGAGGTAAAAAAGTTAAGACTTGGTTCTTGTGATGACTTTTTTTTTTATTAAAAGCTGGCTTGTGCTTTCAACGTATTTCAACGTTTCAAGTGAAATTTGTTTCAGTCGACATTTATTTCAGGGAACCCTATTGTTTCAATTCAGACTGGCAGAATTTGTAGCGGATAGTACGCACATAAAAGTATTACAGGATAAAAGGCCCAACTTTTAAAAAATAAAAATCGGGGCGTTTCGTATATTAACACAGTTGGCCAAAATGCACTGATAGGCCGGTGCCTCAGGGATCAGAATTCGCTGTTTTCTCCAGCAAAACTAAGCTCTTTTCTTTCCCCTTCTGAAACCAGTGCAGTCGTGGTATCAGTAAAGCCAGTGAAGGATAGCAGCAAACCATTGCCTTCAACAATTCGGACAATTTCTCATACTGTTGTCACTCTCATCACCACCTCTCTGTTGGAGTTTGAGCTATTTCGATGTTCATTAGGCCGCAGGTGGCTGAGGATGTGTAGGATTGTATAACCACAGTGATGGTTTAAAATAGTCCTAACCCGCTGGCTCCGCCCAGGGCCTCTGTCATTGTGAGAAGAATGATTCGTCCGTGAATTCCTTCCCCCAAGCTTTGTAGTCCCACTAATGGGTTCCCCAAGGTCCTTGGTTTTATCATAGTTCAGAACCTTCCATTGCTGATTCACAGCTTGCCATCGCTTGAAGATCCGGTAGACCGATGATCCTTCGTGGATAATCAAACCTGTAAGATACAAAGAAATATACATGAACATAACAGAAACGAATGTAGAGAAAACATTGAAATCTCTATAGCATTTCATTGGAACCTTGCCATACACATTAGATGGAGGTCAGCCGAACGATGCTTCGGCCAGTCTATTGGCCATTAGCTATCTCAGCTGACTCTCAAAAACATAGGAGGGCTCATTCTGCTGAGTGTTCTTTAGGAGAAAGCTGCTGACAAACATCTCTCCTGGTGGCTTATCTCTTAAGGTACCGTCAGACGCGGCAATTTAGCTAGCAATTTCACTGACAATTTGCTGGTTGCAGTGAAATCATGGACATATTGTTCCATTTGTACACGGCAACAAAATAGAACAATGTGTCCATGATTTCACTGCAAGCAGCAAATTGCCAGTGAAATTGCTAGCAAAATTGTCGCGTGTGACAGTACCTCTAGAGAACAAAGCGATTAGCAGTCCGATTTCGGACGTTCAGTCAACAACTCCTCTGACAATTAGTTGTCTGGCGCCGCCATAATCATTAGCGTGTCAGCCGAACCCAATAATATTGGTGATTTTGACCAACATTAGTCTATTGTGCATAGGGGTGCTTTACGCTAAACCTCCTGGAAGAACTTTAAACTCTACTTAGGGCCCTTTCACATCAGCGTTTTTTGAAATTTGCGGCAGATGCGGTGAAAAAACCGCATCTGCCACAATTACCGCATACCGGCTGCACTTGCGGTAAACGCTATGCAAAGTATAGGCGTACTTGCGGCAGGTGCGGCAAGTGCGGTTTTGCACTTGCGGCAGGTGCGGCAGCGAAAAAAAACACGGCTGACCGCGTTTTTTTTCGCTGCCGCACCTGCCGCAAGTGCAAAACCGCACTTGCCGCACCTGCCGCAAGTACGCCTATACTTTGCATGGCGTTTACCGCAACCGCGCCGCAAGTGCAGCCGGTATGCGGTAATTGCGGCAGATGCGTTTTTTTCACCGCATCTGCCGCAAATTTAAAAAACCGCTGATGTGAAAGGGCCCTTAGAGGAGCGTTTTCTTTTTTCGTGGACAGTTCCTTCAAGGCTCAATACCTATTAGGGTACCTTTACACACGGCTACATTTGTAGCTTGTCACCAGGTAACTTACTGGTTGCAGTGAAATCATGGATACATGATTCCATTTGTACACAGCAACAAGATAGAACCATGTATCCATGATTTCACTGCAACCAGTAAGTTACCTGGTGACAAGCTACAAATGTAGCCGTGTGTAAAGGTACCCTGATGGTACCTTTACACGCCGCCACAACAGGATGGATACAACCCGCTACAGGCTACAAATGTAGCTTGTCGCGCCAAGATCGCCCGTAGTAGCGCCGTGTGAAGACGGGACGACACAGCCGGCTACAGATACATCTGTATCCGTGCACTGCCCATAAACAGATGGCAACAAAGCCGATTGTAGCGAGCTGTATCGGCGTGTAAAGAAGGAACAGAAGGGTTGTTTCTACACCATGCTATGTAGCTGGGGCGTGACACAGGGTCCGGGTTTCCGCGCCCCCTTCAGCGATCATTGGAGGAAGCTCCTGCGTTGCAATTGGTTGTCGCCGCACAGGGCGGCATATTTAAGGATCTGACGAGTCACACTACACAATTGCTCGAGCGTCAAGTATTAATCTGCCTCCTGCGATGCCTGTCCAATCATGGTATTATTGCCTTCTCCTATCAGCGTACGGACGTCTCGTAATCCACAATTGGAGCACGCCTATGTGCTGTCCCTGCTGCACCAGGTACGCCCATAGTAGCTGGTTGTAGCGGTGTGTAAATGAGCTACAGATGGCTACTTGAGACACCCGGCGATGTATCTAGCTGTAGATGTAGCGTAGCGTAGCGCACCTTGTGGCGGCGTGTAAAGAGGGTGCGTTTCCCGTTTGTAACCGTTTGGGCGTGCTCGTGCACGTGAAGTAGCGGTTGGTATCCATCCTGTTGTGGCGGCGTGTAAAGGTACCATCAGAGTTAGGTTAGACAATCAAACCAATATCAGTGAGAAATGGGGAGTTAATGACAGAAGTGTCTGGGAACCTGTTACTCTGCTCCTCCCATATGAAACACTCAGCAGAGCATTCATTTGTAGACAGTTATCAAAGGTGTATGGGTAACTAACATTACTTATTTATTGTTTTACTCACTTATATAGCGTCATAAATTCCATAGCACTTTACAGACATCATTGTCACTGTCCCCACTGAAGCTCACAATCTGAATCCCTTTTCCATTTTCTGTGTGTAAACCAACAAAAGTAGAAAGGCTCCTGCGTCACATGTCTTCAGAAAAGAAATCTAACTTTATTTCATATTAAAAAAACGGTTGAGGCGCGCGTATGCGCGAAACAACAGTTGTCTAAAGTAGTAGTCTGTTAGCTCTCCTCTGCACCTGGCATACCTCAACTCACCACCCTCTCCCCCACACTGCCCCGACTCTGCTGTGAGTGTTTTATAATATGACAAATTTGGGTTTCTTTTATGAAGACATCTGCCGCAAGATCCTTTATACTTTTGTTGGAATACTTCTGCCTAGTTTGTGGGTTTCTCTGGCAGAGCATCTCAGCTGAATAGATGCTGAGTTGTGTGATTTTTATCTTCTACTTCTACTTGTCTTCTCTAAAATAAGTGTTTAAATTGTTTTAGGAATTCAGAAAACCCTTGTCTCCCTCCAGGGGCTCAGTGTGGAGTCTCCCTTGCTGTTCCCAGTGTCTGTCATTGTCCACTGCTGCCAATCTAATGAGGTTTACAGCTCTGAGTGGCGCATGCTGTCAACTCAGGAAGTCGCTGACTTTAGTTATTGGCTGCAGTTCCGTCAACAGGTTGTCAGTGCTACCGACCATAACAGACACCACAAGCTGCGATGGAGACTCAGTACTGGACCCAGGGAGAGTGAGGCAAACATTTTTTTTGTTTGAATAAGCTTTAGCTGGGGGACATTCTGTAACCATAAAATCCCTTTAAGGATTTATCCGTATCCTTACCAGTAGTAGATTTCATCATCCCATTGGCCCATACAGCGAACCGAATGGCTACTGTATTCCAAATGTTTACAACAACCTATGAATTAAAATAAATTGCCTGTACTTTCAGTGGGATATATTTTCGCTGGTGCATTACATATACCATTACTGGCGTCTTCTCAGGCTGAGCTGCTAAACTGCCAATTTTAGTATTTGTGCAAATGGCATATGTCTCTACATCTTCACATAACGGTGTCAGCATAACACTGCTCAAAGACACAGCATGGCTTGTAGGCCACACTGGGGCTATTACGGTGCGACGGTGCTTCATTGCCAGTTTATGGTCTTTCTGCATCAGTTTTATAACTGAATTACTCTGAATTAGGCTACAGAAAGGAAAGTTCCTTCACTGTTGTCTGGAAAGAGCATTGGATCACGGATGTGTCCCCTCAGTCCATCCAAGGGTTGAAAATTACATTCAACGTCCTGCTGCCTCCAGTTCACAGTGGGAAGATGGAGCACGTTCCACTCGACTGCTCTCTCTGCTATGCCTGTCTCAGAATTGCTTGCACTGATCAAACTTCAATGGCAGAATGAGATTATATGGCATAAATGTACAGTCAGAAATGCCACGACTTTATAAAAGGATGCAATATTGCTAGTCCATGCTATGATTTTTTTGGTTGGATATAGCTTCATTTGCCGGAATCATCACTGATCCTGAGAAAAATGGTTTCACTTCACTAATTTAGTGCTGAACCCATTGATAGGGCCGCAGTTCCCTGATCAGAAGGGAGAACCTATTGACTAAAATGGGAAAGAGCGACAGTATTCTGTGCAGCAAGTGCGAAACTAGTGCTACAACTCATTCACTCTTAAGATAGTGGAGGTCCCAGACCCTCACTGATCACAAAGCGATTGTAGATATTCATATAAGAGAAACCTTTATAACACGGTAAGACTGCTCTGCACCGTACAGTTCATGCAAAGAGCTGTAAAAGAATATATTAGGCTACATGGACAGTATACAAATAAGCACATGATGTACTTTTCACCACTTTGGAAAAGTGGTACTGAAAATGCTAAATTAATTCTATTGCAATATGAACTGAAAATACAGTGACTCCTCACTGTGTTCAGATACAGACCCCTTCCAACATATACACAAATATATGAAATGTGCACATACACATTATATATGCACAGACATATACAGATAAATATATAAAAAGTGCACACACATTATATACAGTAGTGTTCAAAATAATAGCATTCCAATATAACTAGCCAGATTAGTCACTGTTTTTGGTATAAATTATATTCCCACATGTCAAACAATTTACCAGTTGTCGAAGTAGATTCTAACAAAACCAACAGACTCAGCATTCAGGATCTGCATGTTTTTGAGTCTGTGTAATTGAATAATTAATTGAAAGGGTGTGTGTTCAAAATAATAGCAGTGTGGAGTTCAATTAGTGAGGTCAATCATTCTGTGAAGAAACAGATGTGAATCAGGCGGCCCTTACTTAAGGGCAAAGCCACCGCATTATACATGCATTTCTACTTGATAACCTGAGAAATATGGGTCATTCGAGACATTGCATAGAACAACATTTTTTTTTCTATTAAAAAGTTGATTGGAGAGGTTAAAACATATAAAGAAATGCAGACAATGATAGGCTGTTCAGCTAAAATGATCTCCAATGCTTTAAAATGGAAAGCAAAACTAGAGAGACGTGGAAGAAAATGGAAGACTACCATTCAAATGGATCGAAGGATAGCCAGAATGGCAAAGGCTCGGGAAATTATCAGCTCCAGGATGATCAAAGGCATCTCAAGCTATCTGTGTGTATTTGTATTACTGATTTTTGACTGAGCTCCCTTCCCCCGCCCGGTAGCCATGTTTGGTATCCATTTTGTTGTAGTCATGTCCATGATAAACCCTCACAGCTGGTTTTAATTGTATATAGAGGCATGAAGACCCACACATACAGCATTACACCACAAGAGAGGCATAAGGCTAAGACCCGACATAATGAGAAAGACCTTGACGTGGTTGTCGGGCTCTTAACGCAGTGGCCACTGCTAAAGCTAAGATTTCTCCATTTTCTTTAGATTCACAAGAAGTTTCTGCCATGTCCTTATTCCCTATGTCTTTTTTAGCTGTGCAGACAGCCCTGCTATTCACATTCAGCCATTATGCTATTCCCTATATGTATATATATATATATATATATATATATATATATATATATATATTGTATATACTGTCTAGTGTTGCAGCGGATTTTCACTTTAAATGTCAGTTTTTTTCTTGCTTGCACCTAGACATAAGGTGATGCCAGTCCTTTACTATGTATTTTTAAGCTACCTGTGTGGACTGTGACAGTTAGGCCATGTGCACATGCTGAGTATTTGATGAGTTTTTTACCTCAGGATTTGTAGACAAAACCAGGAGTGGAGCAATCAGAGGTAAAGTCTAAGGGTATGTGCACACGGGGGCGGGTTAGTGGCGGCGGCGGCTGGGCGGGACCCGACAGGAAGCTCCGGAGCCGTCCACCGGTTTCCTGTCGGGTATGTGCGGCGGGAGACGGGCGGGTTAGCGGCGGCGGTGTTGCGGCGGCTGGAAGCAGCACATGATTCTGCTTGCAGCCGCTGCAGAACCGGCCGGAATATAGAGCAAGCTCATTCTTTGCTAACCCGCTGGGAACCCAGCGGGTTAGCAACGGATGAGCATGTGTAAACCGCCGCTGTGTGCACAGCGGGTGTCGGTTTACATAGGTTTCTATGTTAATCCAAACGCCGGTTTGGATTAACATAAATTTGCATGAAATTTATGTAAACCGACCGGCGGTTTACACACCTAATCCGGCCCTAACCTGACCAGTGCGCACATACCCTTAAGGTACTGTTACACACAGAGATATATTGCTTGCAACTTACTGGTTGCAGTGAAATCATGGACACATTGTTCCATTTTGTTGCCATGTACAAATGTAACAATGTGTCCAGGATTTCACTGCAACCAGTGAGTTGCAAGCAATATATCTCTGTGTGTAACAGTACCTTAATAGAAACATATCACCACTTCTGTATTTATCACCCACTCCAAGTTTTGGTTACAAATGCTGAGGTAAAAAACTATTATAAAGATTTTGGGCTTAAGGCTGCGTTCACACATTTGCGTATTTTGCTGCGCTTTTTGCCGCGTTTTTCGGCCGCGCAAAAAAGCGCAACAAAATACGCAGGGGCTTTCACACACTGCGCTTTCTTTACTCCAGAAAGCGCCGGTGATGTCACAGAGGGGAGGAAAAATCCTGCTTCCTCCTCCCTTCTGTGACAGCCCCATTACATTTCACAGTGTATTAATATACACTGTGAAATCTAAATTAAACAGAGGCAAATGTACGTAAAATAAAAAAGAATGAATACTTCACCTGTCCAACGCCTTCTCCCGCTGTCCGGTGCCTTCTGAGGTGTACTGACAGGACCTGTGGTGACGTCAGAGGGGGGGCGTTCCCGGGGCGTTCCCAGCACTGATTGGCTGTTCGTGGTCATGTGATATGTATCACATGACCGCGAGTGCCCGGGAACGCCCCTCTGACATCACCACAGGTCCTGTCAGTACACCTCTCACTTAGAACCGGAGACCGGACAGCGGCAGAAGGCACCGGACAGCGGGAGAAGGCGTCGGACAGGTGAAGTATTCATTCTTTTTTATTTTTCATTCACTTGCTTTTGTTTAATTTAGATTTCACAGTGTATATTAATACACTGTGAAATCTAATGGGCGGCCACAGCTGTCACAGAGGGGAGGAGGAAGCAGGATTCTTCCTCCCCTCTGGGAGAATACGCAGGAGCAGCTGCGTAAACAATTGACATATCAATTGTTTACGGAGCTGCGCTTTCTCCCGGAAAACGCAGTGCGTATTTTTGCGCAATGTCTGCACTGCAAAGTGAATTTCACATTCACTTTGCTGGCAGACAAAAGGCACATTGCGTATTTTGAAAAGCGCGCGTAAAAAAGCGCAGCAAAATACACAATGTGTGAATGCAGCCTTAGGGCCCTTTCACATCAGCGGTTTTTTAAATTTGCGGCAGAAGCGGTGAAAAAACCGCATCTGCCGCAATTACCGCATACCGGCTGCACTTGCGGCGCGGTTGCGGTAAACGCCATGCAAAGTATAGGCGTACTTGCGGCAGGTGCGGCAAGTGCAGTTTTGCACTTGCGGCAGGTGCGGCCGCAAAAAAAAACGCGGTCAGCCGCGGTTTTTTTCGCGGCCGCAACTGCCGCAAGTGCAAAACTGCACTTGCCGCACCTGCCGCAAGTACGCCTATACTTTGCATGGCGTTTACCGCAACCGCGCCGCAAGTGCAGCCGGTATGCGGTAATTGCGGCAGATGCGTTTTTTTCACCGCTTCTGCCGCAAATTTAAAAAAACGCTGATGTGAAAGGGCCCTAACTCGTGTTTTTGAACACACTGCTATTATTTTGAACACAACTGTATGCACAGGCATATACACAACTTATAAAATGTGCACATACACATGCATATACATATTTCACTCATATGTAAAATATGCGCAGGAACCAACACATTATGCACACATATTCATATATTAAAGTCTCACAAATACATGAACATACACATTAGTCTTGCTCCACACTACATTCTTACATTATTACCAGTCACATGTTTTTATATTGTAAAAAAAAATATGATCAGTAGTAAAACTTGCAAACTTACAAAATCAGCAAGGGATCAAATAATAATTTCCCTCACTGTACCTGCCTGTTATTGCTTATGTCATTTTTTTTTTTAAGTCCCAGATATGCTGCAGACATACTACAGCCTGAGAACTTAATGCTCGTCCTCTGAGTAAGAACAGGAAGAGCAAAAATCTCGCCACCTCCGGTAGGGATAAAATCTTTAAACTTTATTCTTCACAGTTTAAAAGGAACCTGTCATCTCCATAAAGCACCCCAGACTCTCACTACCTGTCCATGCACCTTCCTATTACTATTTTAACTATCCCTTTCTGTCTTAAATGTGTGGTGTGACTGTTTAATAAAAGCATTTTATAACTTACTGCCTCGTATTATAATGAAGCGGGGGCTACCGTTATTAACCCCCCTAGGCGTCCTCTTTCTCTCCCTCTCGCCACCTCCTGCAGCCTTTATCACACCCCGATAGTGTGATATTGAAATTCCAATGTGCCCCCCCAGCTTGCCTCCGAGCTGTCTGTAGCGTTCCTGGTATGACGTTCCTGATGTTCCCTGAGGAAGGAGCTCGGATAGAGGCTCTGAAACGCGTAGGATAGAATAAAAGAAAAATCTGCCCAGTTAACTCTTTGTTTCCTGGTGATTCTTGGTGGCAGCGCGGGCAATCCGGCATTTTGTCCCATTACAGCACTCATAGTCAGTTGTGGAATATCATCCTGAGAGAGAGGAGTTAAAGCGGCAGGTTCAGCTTGAGGCAGAACTTTCCCAAATCACCACACACGCAAATAGAGGAGGCTTCATAACTATCAAAGGTGGATGTCCCAATCTGCACTGGCTACCTGGTTACCCTCCTGGACCATACCTGCTACCCAACATCAGTAAAAAGGTACTGAAACAGAGACTATTGTGTGTGTGTGTGCCTGATTCACCGCCGCCGCCTGGAGAACTTACACAGAGCCAAGGACTACTACTCCCCTCATCCACCCCGCTGCCCTGAGGTAAAGCTCCTCCTGTGGGGAACTGTACTACTCAAAGCTGCATCACTATCACCTCAGCGGCCGGCTGCAGCGCTGGTAACTACATTACCAAGTACGACAGGTGGCGTCACCTAATAATAATCCCCCATCCCAAATAGTTTTCCCCTCAGCCATTGAGTGTCCAGAGCACGGGACTGGGACCTGACCAGCCGTGATCCCCACTGAAGTAGTAACCTGTCCCGGTATCCGAGTACCCCCTACCCTGTCGAACGACTCATTTACCACGATAAGAAATATATTACCAGGATGGGGCATAGGATGGGATACATACATACTAGGATATGCCCATGATGGGGACATATATACCAGGATGGGGGAAATATATACCAGGATGGGGACATATATACCAGTATGGAGACCATTATGGGGAAATATATACCAGGATGAGTCTAGGATAGGAACATATATACCTGGATGGGGACATATATTTCAGGGATTCCATGGAAGATTAGAACAAAGATGGGGGGCTTTACTACATAATGAAGGGAGAGGGGGGCAATGCATATGACTTTATAGGATTTAGAATGCTACAAACATCTGGCCAGCATGAATTGATTGCTGTAAACTCCACCCGAAAGGACATGAAATATGAGTCTAAGAAAGTCCCAGGGGTTTTTGTAAATTTCAGGATTACTGAAATTGTTTTTTTAAATAAAGATTTTGATATGAAACAAAAATCAATGTCAATATTTAAAAAAAAATTCATGTAATGCAAAAAACCTAATTTAAACACAAGGTAATTTTACACATTTTTAGCAAGTTATCATCATTATCAGCACATGTTCAGACCTCTATAAGACACTATGATCATGAAAATACAGCCAGCTCCATGCAATATTGTTTTTCCCATATCAGATCTATTCTGTGATATAGACTTGACTTTCAGATAGAGGGGAAATCTAAGAGGCTCCGAGCACTGATGGATCTGTCTGAGAAGCTGTTTATTCCCCTGGTTGTTTTATTGCTCCTTTAACTTCACATAGAGTTTCCTGTAAATTTTGCATAAACCCACTGCAATAACATCCACTCTCTAAATGCAGCACCTTCTCCTTCAGTTTTACGGGAAATGGAATAACAACTAATATGTCGCTTGTCTAATTAAAATTTTATGCAGTAGTCAGCTAACCAGAAAATTACTTCACTGTCATAAATCACAACTTTATTTGGGGAGTCAGAACCACAACAAGATCATTACTCAAATACAGCTGATTTGATAAAGACTAATGCAATATATCATGACAAGCTATATGTGTGTGTAAGCCTACAAGCTGAATAATGTATAGAAAGCCTCTACTATATGTCCTCCAACATTATTATGTAGATCTTATTAGGTCAGTGCTCGTCATCTAGCAGGAGTGCACATACAGAAGCTTAGATGTGCCCCTTTATCAATGTCAGCGCTGGATTACTTAGTCACACTAACAACTTAAAGGGAATGTGTCAGCAGAAAACCACAAATTGGTTTGAGTTTTTGCGTCATACATTTTCTAAAAAGGCAATGTTTTTTTCTTATATCCCAATCTTTAGAGGCGGGATTACACAGGATCCACCAATCCCAGTAGGTGATGTCATAGCTGACCCACCCCCCACATAGAGTCAAGATCCAACCATTGAAGCTATGTACATGTGTTGTTTCCTGAAACCAAAGGATAGCCCCGGTGGCTAGAATGACGATTGTGTAAGTGTAAGATGTCTTCTTTTTTTTAGTTTAGTTTTAATACAGGTTGTGATATGTAAAAATGAAAAATGAAAGAAAACATTGCCAACATTAACAAAATGCATTAAACACAAAAAGTGATTTAATGAATAGGTCAATTTCGAATGATAGCTTCGCTTTAAGCCTATCAAGTGTTATGGCCTTCTGTTTGGAAAGGTGGGGTGAGCTGGATTCATTAGGACCTCTATTGGTCAATCATGTATTTTCAATGATTTCGATATACATACAGCATATATACAGTACATATACAAACACAATGCATATCCATTTATGTACCAATTATATAAAGTGGGCTCATTTTCAAAAAATAGCAAAATAACACTTTATTATATAATTGTACCACTGTGTCTTTATGAGAACTGACAACTGGAAGCCAGAATATATTGGTTAATGTCTAGCATAATAATTTGACTAATTACATCACAATCATCACTGTTAGCATTAAGGACAACTTAGGCCTTATGCACCCCGCTATAACACAGCTTCTGTATGGAGATGTAATAGGGTCTATATATCATGAGGACTTACTATAAACCCACATAACTTTTAGTTTATAAGTAAGCACACATTTTTGGGGTACTTTTCCATTTGGTACCCCAAAAATTAGCCATCAAGAGGACCTCTGATCTACTGAAGACTCCTCCAAAGGTCAATCTCCAAATCCTACGTGGAGCAGCAGACAGCCTGGGAGGTTTGCTCCTCCAAGGCCAAGTATTGATCCGACAGGGAAGAAAGCTGGACAAAGTAGACTTAGGCTGCTTTCACACTGGCGTTTTTGCCAAAATGTGGCAGATTAACCACATCTGCCGCCTAAACGGCCTGCACTTGCGACACACTTGCGACAAGTCCCATGCATTGTCTATGGGGCTTGTGGTAAGGTGCGGCAAGTGCGGTTGCGGCAGATGCGGCCGGAAAAAAAACGCTGCTGCAACCGCACTTGACGCACTTTACTGCAAACCCCATAGACAATGCATGGGACTTGCTGCAAGAGTGCCGCAAGTGCGGCCGTTAGGCAGCACTTGCAGCAGATGCGTTTTTTTGTCTGGATCCGAGCAAAAACGCCTATGTGAAAAGGGCCTAACTGGGGGTCTCTCCTTACAATGGTTGGTGAGAACCTGGCCTCTTAATGCTGTGTATACCACCAGAGAAGTCAAGAGGTGTTGGAGGGATCTCTTGCACTCTCTGCATTGCAGCTTCCTTTATGATCTTGTAGAGCAGGAGTGGGGAACTCCAGGCCTTGAGTGAAGGTTTTCAGGATTTCCTTAGCATTGCACAGGGCTTGGAATCACCAATGCAGGTGATTATATTATCACCTGTGCGATATGAGGAAATCCTGAAAACCTGCACGGTTTGCGACTCTTGAAACCTGGAGTTCCCCACCCCTGTTGTAGAGCTTGCAACCTTTTCACGTTGTACTGAGGTGTCTTCAGAGGTTAAGAGTCTTGACTACATTAAGGTTAAAGTGCCAATGCAAAAGCTTTAGGCTATGTTCACACTGTCTGTTTTTGATCTGTATTACTTTGTGCATTTTTCTCTTTTGTCAGCTGGAAATCTGGATCTGCTTTTCAAACAAATGGATTAGTAACAGATCATTTTTGCTGCTTTTTTTCTGATGGCTTCAATAGGAAAAGCAGACCCGAAAAGCACTCCCATATTTGACATCGCACTCTTTTTGTGGTTCACTTTTTAAGGGAAAAATCACACCAGGTCATGAAAGCACAGATTGAACGGCAGAAGTGGAAAACCCATGGACTTTGCAAGGATTCCATTTAAGGCTAGGGTCACACTTTAAAGCAGAATTGCATTCACCGCATCCAGATCCGGATGCGATGAACGCAATTGAGGTCCCACACATTTTTTAACAAAAATGTGTGGAGGGAACCGCACAGAGGAGCCGGCGGCTTCATTCATAAAAATGTACAGGAGCCGACAGGAGTCGGCTATTGTACATCAGGAATTAAATCATTATATGCCCACCTGAGTGGGTGGTATGTCTCTAGGGGGGGGTGGGCACCCCCTAGAGACATTATAGCCACATTTATTAATAAAATTTTATCTTTTACAACACTGATAACACCTTGCTTATCCCGGCGGCAGCCAGGATAAGCAAAGTATATGTGGTAACCGCATTGCTCAGGGTTATACATCCTGAGCAATCTGGTTCCCGCATTGTGGTTGCCAGAACCGCTCCGAAAACTGCAGCCTGCATGATTTTTCATG
Source organism: Allobates femoralis (assembly GCA_033576535.1). Classification (NCBI taxonomy): domain Eukaryota; kingdom Metazoa; phylum Chordata; class Amphibia; order Anura; family Aromobatidae; genus Allobates; species Allobates femoralis. Next base: position 629,884,634 of record JARQOC010000002.1, on the reverse strand, counting down.
CAGGCTGCAGAACCGGAGGCGGTAACCGGATTGCATGTGAAGCAATCCAGTTTTTATAATGGGCTCGAATGAGTAGTGTTTAAGACAAGGATATAGGGAAACATCATGGACTCACATGGTTAAGCAACTCGAAACATAATAGAAAACCTTTGTGCACTAGCATTTTGGTGGATTTTTTGTGACTTTATACTGAGTCCTGTAGCTCGAATGAGTAGTGTTGCCTGATCCGCTTTGAGCTTTTTAAAAGCTCAAAACCGGATCAGGTTTAAAAAAAACTTTGAGGTCAATGGGTAAAAAAACGCTGCAAAAATACAGCATTAATTGACATGCTGCAGACAGCGTTTCCTGTGCGGCGCTGTAAAGCGCACTCCCAGCAGCTTCCTGTGTGACTGCTTGGGAAGGTAACTATCGGGTTACTAGGGGCAGCGGTTTCCAGCACCGCATAGCGTTACGTGCTGGGAAACGTTCTAAGTTAAAAACGCAATCCGGCAGGCTAGGGTCAAAACGTCAATGTGACCCTAGCCTTTGCTGGGATTCCATTTAAGTGATGCATTCACTGCAAAATCAGATAAAAAAAATGGATCAAAAATGCACAGTGTGAACATAGGCATAGCTGCTGGAATCAACTTCCTTCCACCCGCAGTGAGTGCCCTCTGATAATTAGTATTGTCTTTGGAAGGAAGAAGTAATGTGCCAGTCCTTTGTATTGACCACACCAGTATTTATATATGTAAGGGCCACGTCACACACACAGATATCTGTGCAGATATTGTTCGCAGATCTCTGGTTGCAATGAAATCATGGACATATTGTTCCATTTTGTAGCAGTATACAAATGGAGCCATGTGTCCATGATTTCACTGCAACCAGAGATCTGCAAACAATATCTGCACAGATATCTGTGTGTGTGACGTGGCCCTAAATGAGATCTCCTCTGAGACATCTTTTTTCTAAGGCCAGCTTCACACCATGTTTTTTTCAGGTCCAGCGCTGTTCGGTGTGAACCTGATAGCCCCGGACCCGATTTTGCACTAATGTATTCCTATGGTGCCGGATGGCAATGATTTGCCATCCGATTTTGTCCCTGTCCGGCAGCATCACGCTGCATTCGATTTTTGTCCCGGACACAAAATCGCAGCTTGCAGCATTTTTGTCTCCGGGGCTAAAATCTCACAAAATCGGATCCACCCAGATCCACCTGGATCCAGTGTGATCTGGCGCCCCCTAACATGGGAGGCTAAGGGTGCTGGATTACACCAGATCTGACAGAAAATCAGATCCGGTTGCCGGACGCCAGGAGCTGAAGTTCAGCAGCGGCCAGTACTGAACTTCAGCACCTGGAGAGCTCCTGCCTGAAATTTCAGAACCATGGCTAGCTCCCCGCTAGACGTAAATTTGAAATTTCAGAACTTTGGACAGCGGTATCAACCGCACACTGCCTATGCAAAAAACAAGACCGGAGGGCATATTCTGTTTATTCGGAGTGGTCAGGCTGTGTCCAATGCATCCAGCATTACACCGGACACAGCCTGACAGCAGAAAACCATGGTGTGAAGCCAGCCTAAGTCAACCTGTGACCTTATCCTAAGGCTACATTCACATGTTGGGCATGCGTTTTGGATGCGCTCCTTATGGATCCGCTATTGCAGTGAAATGCAGTGACGTTACCTGTCCCAGTCAAGTCAATGTATTTCACAATTTGGCATTCAGACAATGCGCTTTTTACGAATTCGTTCCTGGGCTCAAGAACAGATCCTTAAAAAGAATGAGCATGTCAATTATTTTGTGTTAATTCTGCTGTGCTTTTACTCACCTCCCTGTGCTCCCACGATGATCTCCAGCGATGTCCTCATACTGGGAGGCCGCAGGACCTGTGAGAGGACCTGGCACTGCACCATGTGACTGAGCAACGTCACTCAGTCACATGTGCATGGACCTAGAAGCACCAAACACTGGAGCCTCTGGGAATGAAAACATCGCTGGAGATCACCATGGGAGTGCGGAGAGGTGAGTAAATAGCAGCATTCACACACAAAAAGGCTGCGCTTTGTGAGAAACTGTTTTTGGTGCAGTTTCCGCACCAAAAATGGATCCCTACAAAACGCTGTGTGAATGTAGCCTAACAGGAATAAAACTGGCATGTTCTATCAAAAGCACAAGTACAGTGGAAAAACGTCTTCTGGAAGACCTGCTCTGAGAAAGTATATCTCCCAACTATGCAGACAGAATATATTTCCCTGTAGTTCGGAGCTATAAGAGATGACATGCCTCTATATTAGGGTGAAGGCACAATGGCGTCAAACTCGCGTGAGTGCAATGCGTGAAAAACTCGCATTGCACTTGGACCAATGTTAAATAATCTGTCAGGTCAGATTGTTACTTTTTTTCTCCGCTGAACTTGCATTGCAAGTCAAATGCGAGTCCAATCGCAGCGATTTACTGCAAGTTTCACAAGCGAGAGGCAAATGAAAGTCTATGGGTGCGAGAAACAAATCACACACAGTACACTGCAAGATTGTAACATGGGCTTTCCCATGCTGGTAAAAGTTAGAATAGACAGATAGATAAGACAGATAGATAAGATAGATGGTGAATGTCCGGCTCATACAGGAGTGGCAGGAGTTAACTCCTTGCTTACCAGGGCTGCTCTCACCACGGCTCCTTAATGAGGCGCTCATACAGGAGCCGCAGTGACAGCAGCCCCAGTAAGCAAGGGACTGCCGCACTTCATGTCCTTAGAATTACCAACCCTTATTCTGGGAGACTTTAACATCCCCATAAACAGCCTCATCTCCACATCTGCATCCCAGCTCCTATCTCTAACCACATCTCTTGGCCTTTCACAGCTCTCAACCTCTGAGACACACAACGATGGTAACAACTTTGACATGATTTTTGTCCGGCTCTGTTCAAACTGCTCCTTCGATAACTTGACTCTTCCTCTCTATGATCACAACATTCTCTCCTTCACGCTCACAAATCCCTACCCACCTCAGCACATGCTTACCGATCACACATTCAGAAATCTTCAGGCCATTAACCCTCATACACTCACAGACTCTTTACTCTCATCACTGTCCCCAATCTCCTCCTTCTCCAGTCCTGATCTGGCTGTGAATCACTACAATGACACTCTCAGATGCACCCTGGACCATGTAATGCCCCTCACCCTCAGAACATCCAAACACAGAGTTAAATTGCCGTGGCTCACATCACAAACTCGATTCCTCCAGCGATGCTCTAGGAGTGCTGAACGTCTATGGAGGAAAACCCACACACCAGAAAACTTCATTCATTATAAATTTACACTACCGTTCAAAAGTTTGGGGTCACTTGGAAATTCCTTATTTTTGAGAAGAAAAGCATATTTCTTTTTCAATGAAGCAAACATTAAATGAATCAGAAATACACTCTATACATTGTTTATGTGTTAAATGATTATTCTAGCTGCAAACGTCTGTTTTTTAATGCAATATCTACATAGGTGTATAGAGGCTCATTTCCAACAACCATCACTCCAGTGTTTTAATGGTACATTGTGTTTGCTAACTGTGTAAGAAGGCTAATGGATGTTTAGAAAAACCTTAGAAAACCCTTGTCCAAGTATGTTAGCACAGCTGAAAATTGTTTGGCTGATTAGAGAAGCTATAAAACTGACTTCCTTTGAGCTACAGTAGTTGAGAATCTGGAGCATTACATTTGTTTGCTGTATGAAACTCTCAAAATGGCCAGAAAAAAGAACTTTCATGTGAAACTCAACAGTCTATTCTTGTTCTTAGAAATGAAGTTACGCCATGCGAGAATTTGCCAAGAAACTGAAGATTTCCTATAACGGTGTGTCCTACTCCCTTCAGAAGAGAACACAAACAGGCTCTAACCAGAGTAGAAAGAGAAGTGGGAGGCTCCGCTGCACAACTGAGCAACAAGACAAGTACATTACAGTCTCTAGTTTGAGAAATCGACAGCTCCTCAACTGGTAACTTCATTAAATAGTACCCACAAAATGCCAGTGTCAACATCTACAGTGAAGAGAGGACTCCGGGATGCGGCCTTCAGGGAAGAGTGGCAAAGAAAAAGCCATATCTGAGGCTGGCTAATAAAAGTAAAAGGTTAATATGGGCAAAAGAACACAGACATTGGACAGAGGAAGATTGGAAAAAAGTGTTATGGACAGACGATTCAAAGTTTGAGATGTTTGGATCACACAGAAGAACATTTGTGAGACGCAGAACAACGGAAGATAAAATTATTATTTCAAATAAAAACCATTATTTCTAACCTTGTCAATGTCTGGACTATATATTCTATTCATTTTGCAACTTAATTGATAAATAAAAGTATGAGTTTTCATGGCAAACACAAACTTGCCTGGGTGACCCCAAACTTTTGGCCGGTAGTGTATGCTGAGAACTTACAACGCTACCCTCCACCTCAACAAACAGACCTACTTCACCACCCTGATCTCCTCACTATCCAACAACCCAAAGAAACTCTTTGACAACTTTCACTCTCTCCTCAGTCGTAAAGTGCAGGTCCCGATCACTGACCTCGGTGCTAATGATCTGGTTTCTTATTTTATTAAGAAAATAGAAAACATCCATCAGGAAATCAACTCCCAACCTCAAATCGCTGTTACCCCTACCCTTACTCGTGAGCATGGGAATCCGTGACATGGATCACGAGCTTAAGTGTCTTGGCCAATACATGAACATTGTTCATATAAAAGGTTTTGTCATCATAAAAACTTTTTGCACTTTTTTATCAATTGCGGGGTGCGGTTGGGCCCCATAGGGTGCCGTTTCATTGTACTGGGCGGCCCATTTGGTCAGGTGGCAGGACCAATGGTAGCTATCAGACACTCCGCATCATATGTATCAGTGTGAATGGCGTCCTATGTAGGCCCAATATGTGCATGGCAAGTCACCTCCCACATGTCTTTGTAGGTAGAGGTGATTTTATCAGCCTGCACCTGGGCTTGCTCTACATAATGGGATCTGACTGCATCCTGTCAAGTGTTGTGTTGGTATCTGGCTGCTGATGGTAAGAATTTTCTGATGCTGCTCTTTGAGTATTTTTTTGTACCCCTATCTCTCCCCACATTTCCTCCGGCTCACTCTTCACATTTGACCCAGTCACAGAAGAAAAGTCTCTAGGCTCCTGTCCAAGCCCCCTTTAGAGCAAATAGCATGGGGGCTTCATGGGATTGCGGCATCAACCCCCCTTGTTTACTAAAGCCTAGTCTAGTTTGGGTTTAGTCTTGGTATGTCCCGTTAGTTCTCTCAGTAGTGGGCTTCTATTCTTTCTCCCCCCCTTCTTTGCTATTTAATGACTACTGGTACTTCCCTTTTGTAGATTGGTTGTTTAGTCTTCAGGTGCCAGGCAAAAATGAGTGACAGGAACCAGATTGGTGGACAGATTTTGGCACGAAGCTAGAAGAGCCTTTTTATGCCCTGCATTCCTGTCAGGGGACTCACAGAAGCGGGAGCCTGAAGACGCAGCTGCCCGCCCGCCCTCCCTTAAGTTATAATGTCGTCGTGGTATTAGATGGTTCTCACTAGCTATGCTGGGTGGAGATCGGATGGTTTCTTTTTAGTGAATATGGAGTAATGTATGTTATTGTTATATATTGGTTTATTGTATTTAATATTGAGTAACCATTAGGGTTCTTGCCCAGCTATGCTGGGTGGAGACTGGATGGTTTTCAGTGTCTATGGAGAAATTAATTTTATTGGTATTTATTGGATTAATATATTTAAAATTTGAGTAACCATTAATAAACACCACAGCCTTTTATCTGCACACTATGGTTCGTGTTTCATTTTAGTTAGTAAGTTGAGAATGTTGGGAAGGGGCGGGGTTTGGTGCCTGCCATCTCATGTCTTCCTCTCGTTCCACTACATGTACCGCTAACCCCATCCCCTCACACCTACTCCAGTGTCTCTCTACCGTGGTCACCACTCACCCAATCAAAATCTTCAATCTCTCCCTCTCTTCTGGCATCTTCCCATCCTCCTTCAAACACTCTATCATTACTCTATTATTAAAGAAAACTTCCCTCAACCCATCTTGCACAAACAACTAGAGACCAATCTCCAATCTCCCCTTCATCTCTAAACTCCAGGTGCGCCTGCTCTACTCCCACATTACCCATAACCTCTCCACTCACTCTCTTCTACATCTGCTCCAGTCTGGTTGAACCCTAGTCAAGTCATTTAGATATTGCCTATCCCCTCCACCAGTCTCAAATGCATCACAAATAATGGTTGGTGGTCACTTATGCTGCTCCTGTTCCCCATTTCCTCAAGTTGACTATACCATCGCTGTAAATAAGCACCTGTACTTTGTGTCACCCCCACCTCGTTGTTAGATTGTAAGCTCTTATGAGCACGTCTGTCATTACTTTGCTTTAATTACTTCATTTTCTGAACTGAATGAATATAAACCTCTGAATTGTGAAGCACTGCGGAATATGTTGGCGCTATATAAAGATTATTATTATTAACTCCTGCCGCTCCTGTATGAGCCGCACATTCAGGAGCTGCGGTAATATGGTGACGGTCATCGTTGCTATAATAAAGCTGGTTAGTATGGCAACAGTGTCAGCGTGATATCACCGCTAACCACCCGCAGTCTCATTCAGTGATCCCAGAGCAGGGGGAGCAGACTTCCTCCCCGTGCTCTTGATGTAGCAGAGCTGCATCATTTGAAGAAGACAGAAGCCCAGGATCATGGAGGACTATGAGGGGGTAATAAAAATGGCGATCCCTAAGCATGTCTTATTTCTAATAAAGAATTTTTGCATGTGTGGTGTCTTTTTTTAACCTTTTATTAGAGATTCTTAATGGCCGGGTCTAACTTGGCTTGACACAAAGAATCTCGGGCTTAACACTAAAAGCTGGTATTAATCCCCTATTACCCAGTATGCCACCCGTCACCAGGGCCGCTGGTAGAGCCTGATAAAGCACATAGAAATGGCTTTTTTACTAATGCACCACTTTCAGGGGTGGCAGCAGGCTGCTATTCTTTAGCATGGGGGGCCTAAAACAATGGGCCCTCACCCTGCTGAGTATGCAAGCCCTCAGCTGCCTAGTTTTACCTTGACTGCCAATTAAAAATACGGCAGGTCACATGTATTTTTTTTGACAGCCAAGGGAAAATTAGGCAGCTGAGGGTGGCAGCTCGTAACTGTCTGTTTTCATCAGGCTAGACTTAAAAATGCTGTAAAACCTTATGCATTTTTATTTATTTATTTAACACCCTATAATGGCAGCTTGGTTGCCATGTATGGCAACCAAGCAAAATCATAGACCAGATTGAGGAAATCCAGTCTGACTACAACAGCCAATCACAGAGGCTCTCACAGAGTGTGAGCATTTGTGATTGGCTGTTTGCCGGTTTGTCTGACAGTGCAATGAATATCCAAGTAACTTAATAGGCGGCCCTGGAAGTAGCAGCAGGAGACTTACACCTGATCTACCTATTTTTCATCTTTCTCACTTTAAACACCATGAGAAAGACCATGTTAAAAACGCGTTGCACACCGATCACATTTGCGCCACAGTTATACCACATTCATTCAAGAGACTCAACAAGTCATGCAACTGCATACTTCTGTCCGGGGAGCGAATGGCCCGTGCCGGCTGATGCTGAAGTGAGACTCACCAGGACTTAGCGACTCTCTCGCAGGTGGGACCATGACCTTTACACCCAGCTCGCTTCACAGCTCCTCCATACCGTTCTGCTTATTCGCTGCAAAAGCTCTTGCTCTTCTGGTGCCCACTACAATCTTCCTAACAACTGTATTTATTGAATTTGCCCTCACATATATATGCACATCTTCCACAGATTTAAAGTGCCAATTCACAAGAAATTGGTTTGCGTTGAGCACTGATCCAATCATTCACTCCAATCCCTGTATGCAATGTAACCTTGTACTCTGAGCTGTGTTATTTTCTTTCTACCTCTGAATGAACATTGGCTACTTCTGATCTTTGCCTGTGTAGGACTCCTCTTCACATTTCTCTGGCCTTGACCTCTTTTTTTATCCAACTGAATTGAACATGTCGCCCCTGGACAGTACTACAAGAATCCTAGCAGATCCTCTCATCAGCCATTACTAAGAAATACAATTCTAGGAAATGCAAAAAACTGAACCCTTGTCCATCTGTTAAAAGTGTATAATGCCCTATATAATAAAGCAAGAAGCCACATCCAACAGTAAAGCATGGCAATAAAAATACAGATGACATATAGTTTCCTTTATAAATTCCAGACATTGGCATACTTGTATGGAGAAAAAATAGATCTGTCCAACACAGAACCCCAAACATTCCAAGTAGACAGTTAAAGATGTAATGTTCTTTATAATATTGTAGTATATACCGGTACATTAATGTAAAAATCACATATTAGAGATATTAATTTAATCTTTTTCTAAGCAGGTACATGAGAACCTGAACATGTGAATAGGTGGAGAATTTCTGCACTCCAGACGTGTGTGATATAAATCATGTATGGTGTCCTGATTCTGTGGAAGTGCATTTGCAGGGGGCCATCGTTCATGCAGTTTGGTTTAAATGAAAATGTCAGACTATAAATATATCTGCTATATATACGACTGTAAGTTTAATACCACAGTCAAACCAACCTAGAAATTAACTACAGCATGATAAACTACTTTGGGGCAAATGCATAATGTATCCTTTGTAGGACACCAAGGCTGGACAAATCCCAGAAACTAAAGGACAAAGACACGGAACCAAAGTACTGGCAGCATCCAACGTTGGGTATAACGTCTACAACTGCCAGCTCTTCAAACTGGTTCTTAGATTCCTAAAGATGTTACCTAAAATATCTATTGTCTACAACTTTTAAGGGAGGGAGAGGGGAATTCCAGGCTTCGAGGGCCGCCAACAGGTCATGTTCTCAGGATTTCCTTAGTACTGCATGGTGATAATTAATCACTTGCACTGTTGATGATTCCAACCCCTTAGTAATGCTAAGGAAATCCTGAAAACATGACCTATTGGAGGCTCTCGAGGCTCGGAGTTCCCCATCCATGCCATAAGGCATAATTTTATGCCTAAATCTAGCCATACACTTTCAACACCTGTCAGACTATTATAAAACCAAAGAGAAGGGCCCAGCACACCTGTCAGTAGAAGAGTAATATGCAGATGCGCTGTGGCAATTAACAAACATGACCTAAGCTAAACACTAATGTGTGTAAATAGTAAGACATGATAAAACTATAGGGTACTTAGTTGACATTTTTTGCCGACAGCAAAGTGTACCTAATCAGGATGGTCCTTACTCTAGTAACTCACCTTGCTATGTGCCTGCAGGCCTCACAAGGGATGGGAGCAGAGCAGGTATTAAAGGGAACCTGTCACCTAGTTTATGGCCCCTAACCCATCACCACCTGTCCCTGCAGCTTCCTAGTACATCCTTAATCATCCCCGTCTGAGCTAATTGTGTTCTGTAATCGCTGTGAAAAATCATTTTATCACTTACATTCTCCTATGGTAATTACCATTGCCCAGACTGTAGATACTGGGGGCATTCTCTCATCCTTCACCCCCCCTCACTCCATGTCTAAGTGGTACTGAGCGGCTTCAGAGTGCGCACTCTGAAGCCTTCAATCTGCATACCTCCAGAATGAGGGCTTCAGAGCATGCACAGTGCGCACTCTGAAGCCGCTCAGTACCACTTCGATAATAAGAATGCACATGACGGGAAATTACGCGGCCATCGCATCATACCCGGAAGTTGCGCACAAATTACAAACAAGGGGGGCTCACATGAGAAGCAGAATATCACACTTACCAGGGCGTGATACTTGGAGTGAGGGGGGGTGAAGGATGAGAGAACGCCTCCAGGGTCTACACTCGGGACAGCACCATGATAATTACCATGGGAGAATGTAAGGGATAAATGATTTTTCACAGCAATAGAGCACACATTTAGCTCACACAGATAGTTAAGGATGTACTAGGAAGCTGCAGGGACAGGTAGTGATAGGTTTGGGGACATAAACTAGGTGACAGGTTCCCTTTAAACAGTCAGGCTTGTCCTGTTTGACCCCATCTATTTTAAAGCGAACCTGTCACCCCCTCCAGACATCTAAAAATACCATAGCCACCTTCTGCAGCACTAAGGCTGCATTCTGACAAGGTGTCTATAGCATTTATGCTCCCTTGATTCACTGAAATAAAGACTTATATAAAATCTGTTTCAAACCTGATCCAAGACCGGGAGGCGGGTTTTCAAGTGTCTGTCTCCAGCCTCTGTGGTGTCAGTCATCCCTCTCTGCTCTCTGTGCACCTCCTCCAGGGTCATCTCCCTGCATTACAGAGCTTTGTCAGCTCTGCTACAACATAGAGCTGCTGGTATAGGAGACCCCACAGTAGTAAATCTTGCAGGAGGATCCTGAGCAGAACAGCAGACAAAGTACTGCCTGCTACGTAGCAGCCCTTGAGCTGAGCAGTTTTCACTTTCAGTTTCTTGTACCCAGCAGCATTGCTCCGTCCTCAACCCCTGATCTAAAGCACAAACTCAACTCTGCTGCACTGCTGACAGCTCAGCTCAAGGCTGCTATGTAGCAGGCAGTGCTTCATCTGCTCACGATCATCCTGCTAGATTTACTACTGTGGGGTCTCCTATAACAGCAGCTCTGTGTTGTAGCAGAGCTGACAAAGCTCTGTAATGCAGGGAGATGGCCCTGGAGGCGGTGCACAGAGAGCAGAGAGGGATGACTGACACCACAGAGGAGGGAGACAGACACTTGAAAACCCACCTCCCGGTCTTGGATCTGGTTTGAAACAGATTTTATAAAAGTCTTTATTTCAGTGAATCAAGGGAGCATAAATGCTATAGACACCTTGTCAGAATGCAGCCTTAGTGCTGCAGAAGGTGGCTATGTTATCTTTAGATGCCTGGAGGGGGTGACAGGTTCGCTTTAAAGGCTTATTTGGCAGAGTTACTAGAGATAAGGACCATCCTTACCTTGTTGCGGGGAGATAGCTTTTGTGCTTTTTTGATCAAAAAATGCTCTATTTATTTATTTTACTCACTCATGTAGCAGCATTTACACCATCACACTTTACAGACATCATCCTTATCCCTATTAGAGCCCACAATCTAAACTCCCTATTAATGTCTTTGGAGTAACATAGTATTTAAGGTTGAAGGAAGACATTAAGTCTATCTAGGTCAACCTGTAGCCTAACATGTTGATCCAGAGGAAGGCAAAAAAAAACCCAAGAGGCAACACTAAGCTCCACATTGGGGGAAAAAATTCCTTCCTGACTCCACATACGGCAATCTAGTTCCCTGGATCAACGCCCTATCAAAGAATCTAGTATATATAACTGATAATATCATAATTTTCAAGAAAGGCATCCAGGCCCTTCTTAAATGTTAGTAGTGACTCACTCATTACAACATCATGTGGCAGAGAGTTCCATAGTCTCACTGCTCTTACGGTAAAGAATCCACGTCTGTGATTATGATTAAACCTTCTTTCCTCCAGACGTTGAGGATGCCCCCTAATGTCTCAGGCCTAATATTAAAACGATCATAAAAAAGGTCTCTGTATTGTCCCCTCATATATTTATACATTATTATAAGATCACCCCTAAGCCTTCGTTTTTCCAAGCTAAATAACCCCAAGTTTAACAACCTGTCTTGGTATTGCAGACTCCTCAGTCCTCTAATGACTTTTGTCGCTCTTCTCTGGACCCGCTCTAGTTCAGCTATGTCTTTCTTATACACCGGAGACCAGAATTCACAGTATTCTAAGTGTGGTGGCACTAGTGACTTGTATAGAGGTAAAATTATGTTCTCCTCATGAGCATCTATGCCTCTTTTAATACATCCCATTATTTTATTTGCCTTTGCAGCAGCTGAATGTGAGTTTGTCATCTACCCAAGCACCCAGGTCTTTTTCAGTGGTAGTTTTGCCCAGTGGTTTACAATTAAGCACATAATTATACCTTTTATTTCCTCTGAGTAACAGCATGACCTTACATTTATCCTCATTAAAGCTCATTTGCCATTTATCAGCCCAAGCTTCTAGTTTACATAAATCCTCTGTATTGATTACCCTGCAGAGTTTAGTGTCATCTGCAAATATTGAAATTCTACTCTGTATGCCCCCTACAAGGTCATTAATAAATATGTTAAAAAGAAACGGGCCGGGGGGCGTGGCCGGCTCATGAAGGAGTGAGACGCTTGTGTCTGAGCTCCGCTTCACCGAGCCCCTATACCGCCGACAGCTCTTATTGAACAACTTAAAACAGATGGGGAAATCGAGGAGGCAGACAGGAGGTCCCGGTGGTGAGGAATCTAACCCTCAAGGCAGCCTAGATCGTTATCTGCGGTCCGGGACAGCTCAGTCCTCGGAGCCCGCGGCTGCAAAGATGGCGACGGCTCCACACACTGAAGGCGCAGCAGCGCGGGAGAGAGGAGCACATGGCAGCAGGTATGCAGGGCTCCGCATTGAGCAGGAGGACGAGGACGATCTGCCTCCCCCGACTGGCGACATTACAGGGGTAGATTTGCAAAACTATCTGAAGAATCTCCCCACTAAAAAAGATTTGGAGATCTTTGCCTGCCGGCTTGAAAGCTCCTATAGAAAGGAATTAAGCACTCTCAAGATGGAGTTTACCTCCAGAGTAGAGGACATTGAAAAATCACAAGAGATGGTATTAGATGAGCTTCAAGCTCACAGGTCCCTGTTGGAGACACATAACTCCATTCTGGAAGACATATTATACGGTCAGGAAGATGCCGAAAACCGCAACAGGCGCAATAACGTGCGCATTAGGGGCCTTCCAGAAAGCATACCACCTTTGGAACTTGAGACTGCAGTCCAATCATTATTTAAAACAAATCCTGGGGGATACACAGGGCCCCGACATCATCCTTGACAGAGTGCACAGAGCTCTGGCCCCCAGACCCTCCTGGAGAACAAACCGAGAGACGTTATCTGTAGGGTACATTTCTTTACAATAAAAGAAGAAATAACACAGGCCGCCAGACGCATGGGTCAAATCACTTTCCAAGGTGCCAACATACTATTACTTCAGGACCTGGCGAGACGTACCCTAGCTCAAAGAAGAGGCCTTAGACCGTTACTTGCAGCTTTGAAAGAAAAAGACATTCCGTATAGATGGGGGTTCCCCTTTCAGTTGTTGGCGAACAAGGAAGGTAAAACAGCGTCCTTCCGCAAGTTAAGTGACTTACCCAATTTTTGTCGTACACTTAATCTACCCGAGATGTCACTCCCGGATTGGCCCAGGTTACCAACGCTCCCAGTCCCACCGGTCAGATGGCAGAGACCCCAGCAGCATCGCAGCCCCAGAAGCTCCCCTCCATGAGCAGAAACGGCTAACACCATGCTCGAGCTTATATAAGCTACCCTGGCAGCCTCGTGGGGGGCTTTTGGTCCGGCCGGACTTGTTGACCTTCCGTGGTCTGAAGTAGACTAGTTCGTTGTTTACTTATATAGTACTTACAGCTTTCCTTTAAAATTGATTATCATAAGGATCCTCTCCATCCTTTAATGTTATATTTGCATTGTAATATGTTGTTCATGTTTTTTTTCTTAAAAATATATAGGCGGGGGTGGGGGCGAGGAAGCGGAGCCGCTACCTTTTGAGCTCCCACTGATACCCCTAAGTGCTGAGTAGATGTATCACTCATATGTGCACACAGCATGCGCTTGTTGGCGCGAGACAATTAATGTTGATGTTAATGTTTTTTGTCTTTTTCTTTTTTTACCCTCTTTCCTTTTCTGCTCTTCTCTTTGCTCTCCTGTCCTTGTAAGTGACGTAGTTAGGCACTCCTCACATTTGATGGAATATCTACCCTCCCATGGCTACACTTAAGTGCTGCTCCTTCAACGTCAGAGGCCTGAATAGACCTGAAAAAAAACGTCAAATTTTAAGCTCCATGCACAAATGCAGGGTTCAGGTCCTGATGTTGCAGGAAACGCATTTCCGATCAGACAAAGTCCCAAGATGCGAAACCCGTGAGTTCCCTCTGTGGTTCCATAGTACCAACACCGAGGCTAAAACTAAAGGGGTCGCAATAGCCTTTCACAAAACATGCACACCAACGATATTGGATCAAATGTCTGACCCCTTGGGGCGCTACTTGTTTCTAAAAATAACATGGCTGTCACGTGTCTTTGTTGTTGCTAATGTATATTATCCGAACAGAAACCAACTTTCCTTTGGAGCACAGACACGTCGACGTTTGGAGGTCTTTGCGGGTACCACACCTGTGATTCTAGGAGGTGATTTCAACTTCCCAGCGGACCCCGCAACTGACATGTCCAGGGGTAAGTCACATATCTCGGTACCAACTTGCCAGCGCCTGAGTAAACATTGGGAATCCCTAAATTTAGTTGATGCATGGCGCATCTTAAACCCGTCTACTAGAGACTATACATACTATTCCGCTGCCTTTATGTCATACAGCAGAATTGACCGTTTCTATGTCTCCCACTCTCTCCTGGACCTGGGGATTAAAGCGGACATTGATATAATCACGTGGTCCGATCATGCACCTATATATTTTTCGCTATGTTTTCATCCGGAGGCCAGGAGGGAATTTTCTTGGCGTTTGAATGAGAACTTGCTTGTTGACCCACTTTGTTGCTCCGAGATAGAGGACACAATTAGCCATTTTATATTAGATCACAGACATGACCCAACACCCATACCGGTCAAGTGGGAGGCCCTTAAAAGTGTGCTACGGGGGGTCTTGATCTCACATGGCGCACGTTTAAAGCGTACACGTACACAAGACATAAAATGTCTGTTGACGGAAATATCATCTCTAGAAGCAATCCACAAAATTAATCCTACTGTAAGCGGATTCACCCAACTTTCCAACTTACGACATAAATTATTAGATATTCTGGACCAGAAAGATAGGTGCATAAGAGATAGAATAAGATCACGTTTCTATTTATTGGGAAATAAGAGTGGTAAATTGTTAGCCAGGGGACTACACCCCCGCAATAATATAAATACAATTACTCACATTAAGAATCCAGATGGTAGCTCCCTTAACAAAACTAGTGATATTCTCAAGGGATTCCGTCAGTTCTACATGTCATTGTACAATATCAAAGGGAGGTATTCAGAGCTCCCATCCGATCAGATGATATCTAAAATTAAGGAATACATTCAAGCATCTAAAATGCCCACCTTATCAAACACGTTATGCGAAAAATTGGGAACGGATTTTACTCTAACCGAGATAGAGGAAGGTATAAAAATGATGAAAACAGGGAAAAGTCCTGGCCCAGATGGCTATACAGCCGGGTTTTATAAAACATTTACTAAACTCTTAAGCCCTCTTTTTCTAGATGTATGTAATGACGTGTCAGCAGGTGGATTCTTCCCCCCACAGGCTTTACTAGCGCATATAGTGGTCCTCCCCAAACACGGGAAGGATCCCACTCAAATCAACAATTACAGACCTATATCTTTGATGAACTTAGATATAAAACTATACTCCAGATTATTGGCGGAGAGACTTAAGGAACACATGCCTGGCCTAATAGACAGAGATCAGGTGGGTTTCATCCCTGGCCGCGAGGCGAGAGACAATACTGTTCGTTCCATCGCCCTGATTGACAAAGCTCGGAGGGGGGGAGGTCCCATGTGCATCCTGTCCATAGACGCAGAAAAAGCGTTTGACAGGGTGCACTGGGACTTCATGTTTTCTACCCTGGCACACATTGGTCTCAATGACATCATGTTACACCGTATACGAGCATTATATACTCATCCTACAGCGCGTTTAAGGATTAACGGTCAACTCTCTGATTCATTTGAGATCAATAATGGAACGCGCCAGGGATGCCCTCTGTCACCTCTAGTCTACGTCGTGTGCATGGAGGTACTAGCCAACACCATTAGACACAACACATCGATTAGAGGGGTGGGGGTGGGCAGTAGAGATCATAAACTCGCTCTTTTCGCAGATGATCTGTTGCTGTACATCACCAACCCCTTAGTCAGCTTGCCGAACATCATATCGGAACTCAGACAATTTGGACACTTAAGCAATTTTAAAATTAACACCTCAAAATCAGTAATGCTCAATGTGTCTCTCCCACCAAGTACATCCACTCTCCTACAACAAAACTTTCCATTCATATGGAAATCTGACTATATAGATTATTTAGGCATAAAGTTGACCCGTGACACATCTTCACTATACCACCTTAATTTTATACCTCTACTGACCTGCATCCACACGGACCTAACTAAATGGAACAAATTGCACATATCGTGGTTGGGGAGAATACATTCTGTGAGAATGGATCTTTTGCCTAGACTACTGTATGCCTTTCAGACAATACCTATTAATCTCCCGGCGGCCTTTTTTTCTCGCCTAAAGAGCATGATAACTAGATATATTTGGGCCCATGGAAGACCAAGGCTCTCTTACCAGCTCCTGATCAAAAGTTATAAACAAGGAGGAATAGGTCTTCCAGACTTGCGATCATATCACTTGGCGGCCCTGGGCAAAGGCTTTCTAGATTTTTTCCAAATTGATGGTGGGAGGGGTGGGGTAGAGGAAGTAAATTCCCAAATGGAAATTCCATTCTTGGCAACTCTTTGGTTCTCAGGCTCATTGAACTTGTCGGTGGCTTCCCTACCTTTCCTAGCAAAACAGCTATACTCCTTTTTTAACAACAATTATAGGAAATTTAAACTCACAACATTTCCAGGCCTATTGACCCCGATATACAACAACCCCTCCTTCCATGTGAGCAATTGTTCCTCTTCCTTTCTAAACATACCTAAAAACTCTCATCCAACCATCTCGGACTATATATCCTCAGCGGGACCTAAGCCTATTTCCGTATTATATCATGGCATAATTCCTCCTTCGGACGCGTGGTTTAACCACAATAGATTATGCAGCTATCTTGGGTCTCTTGGCAGAGCGAGTATATATAGGGTTCCTACATTTTTTGAGAAATTGTGCATGGGGAAAAACCCGATACCTCATATTACATCTCTCCTCTATAAATATTTTCGGGGAATTCTGGATGGTGATGAGTCTCGGGCCCCTGGGTTCAGGAGGAGATGGGAGACAGACATGGGCAGATCTTTTTCATCAGAGGAGTGGGAAAAAATATATATTTCCACATACAAGGCTTCTGCTGATTCTCTCTCCCAGGAGAGGAACTATAAGGTGCTGGCAAGGTGGTATCGATGCCCCTCGGACATACATAAAATCTTCCCTCAAACGTCAGATAGCTGCTGGAGATGTACAGTCCAAAGGGGTTCATATATGCACACGTGGTGGAGTTGTCCTGTAATACAATCCTTTTGGCGTGATGTAGAAGGCTTATATCAAAAGGTTACATCCTCATGTATAGCTTTGACGGCTGAATTGGCGTTATTAAACTTGCATTCTATGTCCATGTCAAATTTTAAAAAGGACCTCCTCAGATATTTTTTAACAGCGGCACGACGCCTGGTGCCTAGACACTGGAAGAGAGCTGAGCGACCTTCGAGAGCCGAACTGGTAGTGGAATTGAACGAGGTCTGTAGAATGGAGGAGATAATTAACTACAATATACCAGACAAGAATATGGTGGAGCGACATTGTCGCAGATGGGCCCCATGGATAATGTATAGAGATTCTGAGGGTTTAGCAGAATGGATTTCGGAAATGTAATGGCGATTATGCTTGAACAGTGGTTGTGTTTTTGTTCTTCTTGAGTGTGTCATGGAGAGTGCCTGTGTGTCATTGCAGGGATAGGAGAATACCTAACTTTGCTTCTCTTTTCTCTTACTTTTGTTCTTTTTCTTTTTTCTCTACCCTTCTAAATATATCCCATTTCTCTTTGGTTATCACCTTCATTGGTGTATAATTTATTGCTGGTTTTTGAAGAGGCAAAGTTTTACTTAATACAGCCACAAAATAACGGCATGTTATTGTCGATATGAGCACACTGTTAGCGAATCTAAGCTTAGTTTTATTCTTATGTGATTAGATATAGACATCGCTGTGATTCATAGTATATTCAACTTCCATAAGATGCACATGAAAATATGTTGGATATGTAACTTGCCGAATAAGTGATTGGTTACAATTGTTTTATATTAATCAAACTCAATAAAAACTGATTTACCGAAAAAGAAACGGGCCCAATACTGACCCCTGTGGTACCCCACTGTTAACTGTGACCCATTCTGAGTGTATTCCAATTAATAATCACCCTTTGTTTCCTATCACTAAGCCAGTTTTTAACTCACTTATACATATTTTCCCCTATCCCCATTGCTCTCATTTCATGTATCAACCTTTTGTGTGGCACCATATCAAAAGCTTTGGAAAAGTCCATATACACCACGTCCACTGCATTTCTTTGGTCCAGTCCAGAATTTACCTCTTCATAGAAGCTTATCAGATTAGTTAGACAGGAACAGTCCCTCATAAACCCATGTTGATATTGAGTCATGAGGTTATTTTTCTTCAGATACTCCAGTATAGCATCTCTTAGAAAACCCTCTAGGATTTTACCCACAGTAGAGGTTAAGCCTACTGGCCTATAATTTCTAAGTTCAGTTTTTGTCCCCTTTTTGAATCTTGGCACCATATTTGCTATACGCCAGTCCTGTGGTACAGACCCTGTTATTAAGGAATCTTTAAACATTACAAATAATGGTCTATCTATAACGGTACTTAATTCCTGCAGTACTCTGGGGTGTATCCCCTCCGGGCCTGGGGATTTGTCAACTTTAGTGATTTTTAGACGGTGATGTAGTTTCTGTTGGGTTAAGCGAGTTACATTTAATGGAGAGTTTTTTTTATCACTGATCGTGTTTAGTGATGAGCGAGCATGCTCGCCACTACTCGGTACTCGCACGAGTATCATTGTACTCGGGCTACTCGGCGAGCACCGAGTAATCTCGCGATACTCGTGCTGTGCTCGTGGTCGTCATCTCTGCATGTTGGCGCTCTTTTGAGAGGCAGCCCACGTGCAGGGATTGGCTGGCAGACCACTGCAATGCCACAGCCCTGTTAGTTGTGGCATAGCAGTGATTGGCCGCCCTGCACAGCGTGACCGAGCCTTTATAACTCCCGGCGCGCTGTGCTCGGCACACAGCCATCCAGACAGTCAGTGTAGGGAGAGTGTCTGCTGCTGCTTAGGGACAGATTTGCGGCCCTTACAGGTAGATCCGGAGCAGGGCTGCAAACTGCTGCTGACCACAACAGTCCTTCTCAGGACTGATCTAGGAGGATATAGGCAGGGTGATCCAGATTGGAGTCCAAGCTTTCCAGTGACCAGAACTGTCCTTCTCAGGACTAATCTAGGAGGATATAGGCAGGATGATACAGATCAGAATCCAAGCTTTTCTGTGACCATTTGAGTCACCACACTCTTGTACTTACTACCTTAATACAGGTTAGGGACTAAAATCCTCTCCTGAAACCATTACAGTCACCAGACTGGTGTACGTCATACCTTGATACAGGTTAGGAACTAAAATCCTCTCCTGAAACCATTACAGTCACCAGACTGTTGTACGTCATACCTTGATACAGGTTAGGGACTAAAATCCTCTCCTGAAACCATTACAGTCACCAGACTGGTGTACGTACTACCTTAATACAGGTTAGGGACTAAAATCCTCTCCTGACACCATTACAGCCACCAGACTGGTGTACGTACTACCTTAATACAGGTTAGGGACTAAAATCCTCTCCTGAAACCATTACAGTCACCAGACTGTTGTACGTCATACCTTGATACAGGTTAGGGACTAAAATCCTCTCCTGAAACCATTACAGTCACCAGACTGGTGTACGTACTACCTTAATACAGGTTAGGGACTAAAATCCTCTCCTGACACCATTACAGTCACCAGACTGGTGTACGTCCTACCTTAATACAGGTTAGGGACTAAAATCCTCTCCTGACACCATTACAGTCACCAGACTGTTGTACGTCATACCTTGATACAGGTTAGGGACTAAAATCCTCTCCTGACACCATTACAGCCACCAGACTGTTGTACGTCATACCTTGATACAGGTTAGGGACTAAAATCCTCTCCTGAAACCATTACAGTCACCAGACTGTTGTCCGTCATACCTTGATACAGGTTAGGGACTAAAATCCTCTCCTGAAACCATTGCAGTCACCAGACTGTTGTACGTCATACCTTGATACAGGTTAGGGAACTAAAATCCTAATCTCTTGTGATCTCAACAGTCACCAGACTGGTGTACGTCATACCTTGATACAGGCTAGGGAACTAAAATCCTAATCTCTTATGATCTGAACAGTCACCAGACTGGTGTACGTCATACCTTGATACAGGTTAGGGAACTAAAATCCTAATCTCTTGTGATCTCAACAGTCACCAGACTGGTGTACGTCATACCTTGATACAGGTTAGGGAACTAAAATCCTAATCTCTTGTGATCTCAACAGTCACCAGACTGGTGTACGTCATACCTTGATACAGGTTAGGGAACTAAAATCCTAATCTCTTGTGATCTCAACAGTCACCAGACTGGTGTACGTCATACCTTGATACAGGTTAGGGAACTAAAATCCTAATCTCTTGTGATCTCAACAGTCACCAGACTGGTGTACTAGCAAATAGAAAAACAAGCGGTGTCAGAGGATTGGAGCGCTAAAGAAACCACGGGTTGGTGATTAGATTACCGATAATTTATTGCACGAACAGCAGGGGTCCAGTATGCCACAACGCGTTTCGACGCACAGATGCGTCTTTCTCAAGTGGATCACTTCCACTTGAGAAAGACGCATCTGTGCGTCGAAACGCGTTGTGGCATACTGGACCCCTGCTGTTCGTGCAATAAATTATCGGTAATCTAATCACCAACCCGTGGTTTCTTTAGCGCTCCAATCCTCTGACACCGCTTGTTTTTCTATTTGCTAATCCCCTTCTCCCTTGTTGGGAGTGCGGTGTGTGAGCTGCTCTAAGATCCACAGTACCTGGCAGTACATCATAAAGACCCACCCTTGAATGATCAACTGATACACAGTGTGGAGCTGGGACGGAAGCCAGTGCAGCGAGTCTGCCTCTTCGGGTGGAGGAGTGAAGGAGCCCACCTCCATCTCCAGAGGAACTAAGGAGCCGACCACCAGGCCCGGAGTATCTGAGGAGGAGGGATTATTGGCCCTTGTCACTACAGTGATCCACATTAAGCCATCAGTCTGGTTGTGCGGGGTGTTGCACAACCAGTAAAGGTTAGTACAAACATAGTAAAACCGTGTATTAAGTTCCTCCAGATGCAGTGTGGCGCAATATCTGTTTTTTCTTTTAATTACCAGACTGGTGTACGTCATACCTTGATACAGGTTAGGGAACTAAAATCCTAATCTCTTGTGATCTCAACAGTCACCAGACTGTTGTACGTCATACCTTGATACAGGTTAGGGACTAAAATCCTAATGTCCTGTGACCTCTACAGTCACCAGAGAGTTGTCGCTCTATACAGGCAAAATGCGCAAGGGCGTTGGCAAGGGCGTTGGCAAGGAACAAGGAAGTGGACGTGATGGTGGTGGAGGCAGAGGCCGAGGTCGTGTGCAAGCACTAATTTCGCAACAACAAAGGGCCACATCTCCTCGCTCGCACGTCCTGTCCCAAATTCTTGGGGCCCGCAGCAGTACACCACTGTTGAACCAAGACCAGTGTCAACAGGTTGTTACTTGGATAGCGGATAATGCTTCAAGTCAGATGGGCACCTCCACAAACACCCTGTCTTCCACACGGTCAACTGTCAGTAGCCGTGATACTGCACCGCACATTTCCCAACCTGATCCTCCTTCCTACCACCTGGCCGAGTACACGTCCACGGACATTACTGATCCCACACTAGGACACTCGGAAGAGCTGTTCACGTATCCATTCGCAGAATCTGGCCTGTCGCCACCTCCTCTTGAAGTGGATGATGAGGAGATGGTATGTACAGATGCCCAAATATTTGAGCAGCCACGTTCTGACGAACAGAACGTTGGCAAAGTGTCTCAACAAGGGGTGGACGATGATGAGACACAATTGCCAGGAAGTCAGGAGGAGGATCAGGGTGCGGAAGAGGAAGGCGACGTGGTGGATGATCCAGTAGCTGACCCAACATGGCAGGAGGATATGCAGAGCGAGGACAGCAGTGCACAGGGGGAGGGAGGCGTAGCATCCCAACAGGCAGTACGAAGCAGGGTTGCGTCCGCAGGCAGAAGGCAGGCAACCGTTCCCCGGAACAACAACACGACTCAAGGTGCCTGTGCAAATGTTCGCAAAGTCTTTAAATATATCCCCGGCACACAATAAAAGAAGAGAGATGATTATCCTTTTTGTGTTTTTTATTTTTGAAGGTGAAAAACAGGTTGTATCACACAACGTTTCGGCTCCAGTTGAGCCTTTCTCAAGTGAGTCTTCTGTATATATAGAAAGGGGGTTTGTGGTTCAGTTCCCACATGAGCAACTGCTCAGGCCAGTACCTGCCTGTTTGAGGTACTCAGCATATGACTCCGTCCTTTGTGTCAGTGCAGCAGCATGGTGGCTGGTCTGGGTGGATGGACAGGAGCCTGTCCATCCACCCAGACCAGCCACCATGCTGCTGCACTGACACAAAGGACGGAGTCATATGCTGAGTACCTCAAACAGGCAGGTACTGGCCTGAGCAGTTGCTCATGTGGGAACTGAACCACAAACCCCCTTTCTATATATACAGAAGACTCACTTGAGAAAGGCTCAACTTGAGCCGAAACGTTGTGTGATACAACCTGTTTTTCACCTTCAAAAATAAAAAACACAAAAAGGATAATCATCTCTCTTCTTTTATTGTGTGCCGGGGATATATTTAAAGACTTTGTGGCCTATTTTTCCCTTGTGCACCTAAACGGTGGTCGAGCTATACTATGTGCAAATGTTCGGTCTTCCCAAGTCTGGGAGTTTTTTAAGTTGGCTCCAGAAGACTCTAAAAAGGCCATTTGCCACACCTGCCATGCCAGTATCAGCAGGGGTACGAAATCTAGCGGCCTGACCACCACCAGCATGATCAGGCACATGTCAGCCAAGCACCCGACTTTGTGGGAAGTACAACAGAGTCGAGGAGCGGTGCTTGCTGATGTCACTGCTACGTCTTCGCCTGTTGTGCGTGCGAGCCAATCCCCTGTCCATGCTGGCCACAAACAAGCCTCCGGCCCTGCACCTGAAGTTGCCCACGCACAAATTACACCACCATCAAGCACGTCCTTGTCCCAGCGCAGCGTTCAATTATCCATTCAGCAAACATTTGAACGCAGGCGCCAACGCCCCACATGCCACAGTCCTGAATGATCACATTTGGTAACTCATAGCGCTAGAAATGTTGCCTTTCCAGCTGGTGGAGACGGACGCATTCCGCGACCTGATGGCGGCTGCTGTCCCACGTTACTCGGTCCCCAGCCGCCACTATTTCTCCAGATGTGCCGTCCCCGCATTGCATAACCACGTGTCCAACAGCATCACATGTGCCCTGAACAATGCTGTTTCAGCCAAAGTCCACCTAACAACAGACACGTGGACAAGTGCTTGTGGGCAAGGCCGCTACATCTCCTTGACGGCACACTGGATTAATATTGTGGAGGCTGGGACCCAGTCTGAGCGAGGGACGGAACACGTCCTTCCCACACCAAGGATAGCAGGCCCTACCTCTGTCAGGGTTTCACCGACACTCTACAGCTCCGGAATGTCATGCTCCTCAGCCTCCTCCTCCTGCGCATCCTCATCCACTGTACCCTCCACACCAGTCCCAAGCTGGAAGCACTGCAGCACTGCCTCTGCAAAGCGGCAACAGGCTGTGCTGAAGCTAGTCTGCATAGGTGACAAACCCCACAATGCAGAAGAGGTGTGGACAGCTCTGAAACAGCAGGCAGATCACTGGCTCACACCTCTGAACCTAAAGCCAGGAAAGGTCATGTGTGACAATGGCCGGAACCTGGTGGCAGCTTTGAGGCGAGGCCAGCTGACGCATGTTCCATGCGTGGCCCATGTGCTCAACTTGGTGGTTCAGAGGTTTGTGAAGTTATACCCAGAGGTGTCTGACCTGCTGGTAAAAGTTCGCCGTCTGTCTGCACATTTTCGCAAGTCACCTGCTGCTTCAGCCGGCCTTGCCGGCTTTCAGCGCCGTTTGCGTCTTCCGGCCCACAGACTGGTGTGTGATGTCCCCACGCGTTGGAATTCAACTCTGCACATGTTGGTCAGGATATGTGAGCAGAAGAGGGCAGTTGTGGACTACCTGCATCACCTAAGCCGTCGGGAAATGGGTCAAACTCTACACATAACACCTGAGGAGTGGAGATGGATGTCGGACCTATGCACCGTCCTCCAAAACTTTGAGGACTCCACCAAGATGGTGAGCGGTGATGACGCCATTATTAGCGTCACCATACCACTACTCTGCCTTCTAAAACGGTCTCTGCTGAAAATCAAAGAGGATGCATTGCAGGCCGAGCGCGATGACTTTGAGCAAGAAACAGTAGTGGGTGTGGGTGAAAACACACAGCCCAGCCTCATCTCATCACAATGTGCAGTGGAGGACTATGACGAGGAGGAGGAGGAGGAGGAGGATGAAGACATGGAGCAACTCTCTGGCCAAATTGAGGATATGACATGCACACCAGTCATACCCTCGATTCAGCGTGGCTGGCCAGAGGACAGGGGAGATGAGGAGGAGGAGGAGGAGGAGGAGGAGGACAGCATGTTCAGTCATCGTGTTGGTCTGGATACTGAAGTGATGGCTGTTAAGAGTCTGGCGCACATGGCTGACTTCATGGTAAGCTGCCTGTCTCGTGACCCTCGCGTTCAGAACATCTTGACCGACAATCAGTACTGGTTGGCAACACTGTTAGACCCACGCTACAAGGAGAACTTTATGTCTCTCATTCCTGAGGCGGAGAGGTCAGCCAAAATGCAGCAGTTCCACAGGGCCATAGTCACGGAAGTAGTGAAATCATTCCCCTCACAAAACGCTAGCGGCATAGGTCAGGATTCGGTGGACAACCAAGGCGTACGGCCGAGAGGGGCACAAGTCCAATCCGCCAGAGGTAGGGGAAATGTCTTTACGATGTGGGACAGTTTTCTCAGCCCCTCACGTACCACAGCCCCTGAGGTGCGGGGTAGTGCCACCAGAAATGCTAAATTTGGGCAGATGCTGAAGGAGTACCTTGCAGATCGAACAACTGTACTGCGAGATTCCTCTGTGCCTTTCAATTATTGGGTCTCCAAGCTGGACACGTGGCATGAATTGGCTCTCTACGCCTTGGAAGTCCTGGCCTGCCCTGCCGCTAGCGTTTTATCAGAGCGTGTTTTCAGTGCTGCAGGTGGAATCATCACTGATAAACGCACCCGCCTGTCAACTGAAAATGCTGACAGGCTGACTCTGATCAAGATGAACAAGGGTTGGATTGGGCCAAACTTCACCACACCACCAGCAAATGACAACTGAATTAAAATTTTGTTATGTGAATTTGCCATGTACCTCTACTCACCCATGGGTACACACTCCCAATTTTTGGCTGCCCTGACCAAAGGGCTATACTACAATACACCCACTTGAGGGTTACAGGCCCTACTACATGTCTGTATGCATGGGTCATTGTTGAACCTTCCAATTTTTGGCTGCCCTGGCCAAAGGGCTATACTACAATACACCCACTTGAGGGTTACAGGCCCTACTACATGTCTGTATGCATGGGTCATTGTTGAACCTTCCAATTTTTGGCTGCCCTGGCCAAAGGGCTATACTACAATACACCCAGTTCTTGTTTACAGGCCCTCCTGCACGTCTCTATCCAGGGACAATGAGGAGCCTCCCAATTTTTGGCTGCCCTGGCCAAAGGCCTATACTACAATACACCCAGTTGAGGGTTACAGGCCCTACTACATGTCTGTATGCATGGGTCATTGTTGAACCTTCCAATTTTTGGCTGCCCTGGCCAAAGGGCTATACTACAATACACCCACTTGAGGGTTACAGGCCCTACTACATGTCTGTATGCATGGGTCATTGTTGAACCTTCCAATTTTTGGCTGCCCTGGCCAAAGGGCTATACTACAATACACCCACTTGAGGGTTACAGGCCCTACTACATGTCTGTATGCATGGGTCATTGTTGAACCTTCCAATTTTTGGCTGCCCTGGCCAAAGGGCTATACTACAATACACCCACTTGAGGGTTACAGGCCCTACTACATGTCTGTATGCATGGGTCATTGTTGAACCTTCCAATTTTTGGCTGCCCTGGCCAAAGGGCTATACTACAATACACCCAGTTCTTCTTTACAGGCCCTCCTGCACGTCTCTATCCAGGGACAATGTGGAGCCTCCCAATTTTTGGCTGCCCTGGCCAAAGGCCTATACTAAAATACACCCACTTGAGGGTTACAGGCCCTACTACATGTCTGTATGCATGGGTCATTGTTGAACCTTCCAATTTTTGGCTGCGCTGGCCAAAGGGCTATACTACAATACACCCAGTTCTTGTTTACAGGCCCTCCTGCACGTCTCTATCCAGGGACAATGAGGAGCCTCCCAATTTTTGGCTGCCCTGGCCAAAGGCCTATACTACAATACACCCACTTGAGGGTTACAGGCCCTACTACATGTCTGTATGCATGGGTCATTGTTGAACCTCCCAATTTTTGGCTGCCCTGACCAAAGGGCTATACTACAATACACCCACTTGAGGGTTACAGGCCCTACTACATGTCTGTATGCATGGGTCATTGTTGAACCTTCCAATTTTTGGCTGCCCTGGCCAAAGGGCTATACTACAATACACCCATTTGAGGGTTACAGGCCCTACTACATGTCTGTATGCATGGGTCATTGTTGAACCTTCCAATTTTTGGCTGCCCTGGCCAAAGGGCTATACTACAATACACCCACTTGAGGGTTACAGGCCCTACTACATGTCTGTATGCATGGGTCATTGTTGAACCTTCCAATTTTTGGCTGCCCTGGCCAAAGGGCTATACTACAATACACCCACTTGAGGGTTACAGGCCCTACTACATGTCTGTATGCATGGGTCATTGTTGAACCTTCCAATTTTTGGCTGCCCTGGCCAAAGGGCTATACTACAATACACCCACTTGAGGGTTACAGGCCCTACTACATGTCTGTATGCATGGGTCATTGTTGAACCTTCCAATTTTTGGCTGCCCTGGCCAAAGGGCTATACTACAATACACCCACTTGAGGTTTACAGGCCCTCCTCATGTTCTTATCCAGGGTCAATGTGACCTTCCAATTTTTGGCTGCCCTGGCCAAAGGCTATACTACAATACACCCATTATGTTTACAGGCCCTCCTACATGTCTTATGCATGGGTCAATGTTGAAGCCTCCCAATTTTTGGCTGCCCTGGCCAAAGGCTATACTACAATACACCCACTTGGTTACAGGCCCTACTACATGTCTGTATCAGGGTCAATTGTGGAGCCTTCCCAATTTTTGGCTGCCCTGGCCAAAGGGCCTATACTAAAATACACCCACTTGTTACAGGCCCTACCTACACTGTCTGTATGCAGGGACATTGTTGACCTTCCCAATTTTTGGCTGCCCTGGCCAAAGGCAATAAATACACCATTGAGCCGTTTCAAAATGGCACATTAATTCTTATATGGGCAGGACTTCATTTCTGCTCCTGCCAGGGTCACATAGTGCCGTCCAAGGGGACTTTTCACGAAATGTTCGTCTTAGTCATCGAGTGTCCGCACATGTTCACGAAAATGTTCATGTAATCACAAAAGTACTACACCAGCTGTATCTCACTATTGGGTTTGTGCCCTTAACATTTCCACCCTAAATATTTATTTTGGTGTCATTTTGGAAGGTTTTCTGGAGACTCCGTAAAATTGGCGTGAAACTCGGACAACATTGCTCACAGCTGTGACTTTTGAGTGAGAAATACTTCCAGGGGTCTTCCCCATGGTGTTGCCATGTCATTTCAGCACTCTTCTGAGACTTTTGTGACATTTTTAGGGTTTTTCCATGCTGCCGGCAGTCATTTCATAAAAATATTCGTGTCTCCCATAGGATAACATTTGGCTCGGTACTTGGGCTGAGTACACGAGTATCTCGGGATGCTCGGCCCGAGCTTCGAGCACCCGAGCATTTTAGTACTCGCTCATCACTAATCGTGTTGTCTGTCAAGGGATTTTCTTGTGTAAATACTGTTGATACTGTTAAAGTCATTTAGCATATTGGCATTTTCCTCATCCTCATCCACCATTTCACCCATATTTTTAAGGGGGCCAACACAATCATTTTTTAGTTTTTTACTATTTATGTAGTTAGAATATTTTTAGATTTGCTTTTTACAAATGTTATTTAATTTTCTGTATTTATTTAATGCCTCATCACTACCTACTTGCTTTAATTCCCTAAATGCTGTCTTTTTGTCATTTATTGCGCCCCTTACAGCCTTATTTAGCCATAGTGGTTTCCTCCTATTTCTAGCATGCTTATTCCCATAAGGTATATATTGTGCACAGGTCCTATTCAGGATGCTAATAAACGTCTCCCATTTGCTTTGTGTACTTTTATGTCTCAGGATATCGTCCCAGATTATTGCACTAAAATCATCTCTCAACCGTTGGAAATTTGCCTTCCTGAAGTTCAGTGTCCTTGTAGCCCCTCTACTACACATCTTATTGAAGGATACTTAAAAACGTATTATTTTGTGATCACTATTACCCAAGTGACCTTCAACCCGTATATTTGATATGCGGTCTGGCCTGTTGGTTAATATTAGGTCCAGCAGTGCCCCCCTTCTTGTTGGGTCCTGAACAAGTTGTGAAAGGTAATTGTATCTCATAATTGTCAAAAACCTATTAACTTTGCTGGAACTGCAGGATTCTGTTCCCCAATGTATTTCAGGGTAGTTGAAGTCCCCCATAATAATGACTTCTCCCTGAGTCGCTGCTTCATCTATTTGCTTTATGAGGATATTCTCCTCCACTTCCATTATTGTTGGAGACTTATAAAAACCCCTATCTGTAATTTATTATTTCTTTCCCCTCCCCTTATCTCCACCCAACAGGGACTCTACATTTTCATTAGATTCACATATATTGTCACGCAGGATGGGTTTTAAGGATGACTTTACATAAAAACACCCCCCCTCACTTATTTGTACGGTCATTTCTGAACAGACAATAGCCCTGTAAATTAACAGCCCGGTCATGACTCTCGTCCAGCCATGTCTCCGATGTCCCAACCATGTCATAATTATTTTCCAACTAAATTAATTCTAATTCCTCCTTTTTGTTGGTGAGGCTTCTGGCATTAGTGTACATGCACTTTATGCATCTCTCTTTACCTCTATTTCTTCCTACTATATTGACTTTCTAACCCCATCCCCCAATTTCATTACTTGTGCCCAGGTTACTCTGTCATCCCCTCCTGTACAATGAATACCCTCCCCCCCAATCCCTAGTTTAAACACCCCTTCAACCTTCTAGCCTTTTTGTCCCCCAGAGTGTGGGTGGAAACGTACACAAACACAGGGAGAACATATAAACCAAGAACATCATAGCTGCAAAGCAACAGTGCTAGCCGCTGAGCCACAATGTGCTCAGTGTTATTTTAGGTGGTACTATTTATTGACTTACTGGAGTGTTCCTCTCAACTCATCCATGTACAATCACACTTGGGTTGGCTAAATATACATGGGGAGGGGGGAGTTATGATCAATGTTTCGGCAGTGTATAACCCTGCGTAAACAGGACTTGCGCTGCTGAGAACAATGATGGCCTACATGCACTGAATGATTTGCTATAGATAGTTCAGGGCACTTCTGAAAAGCAGTCTGCCTTTGTAAATCAGCTATTAAACCACCACTGATCAAAAAACAAGTAGTGGTCATTTGGTGCTCCAGATTGGTTATTGTGAATGGACTATAAGTTGTTCCCAGACACCTCTTTTAGCAGTTTATCTATTATAAAAACAAAGGGCTGAGCATGTTGAAATTCAACATGGCCAATTCTTTTTTTCCTGAACATTTCATACCTAGATAGCAAGCTGGACCTGTCAAAGTTGGTAGGATTGCATGGCCTATGTTTAATATGTATGGCCAAGACATCATGTAGCCATGGAAGGGTTTTGTCAAAATTTTGTAAATATGTTTGACACCTAATTCAATGACCATCTAATATATCATATCTTATCTGATCTCATGGCCACTACTGTTAAGTTGGCATTTCTTGTTTGCTGGTAAGCAAGCAGATTCCAAGAGATATACTGTATACTGTACATGCAACTGCTATGGACACAATAAGAAGCAACACCAGCTCAGACTCATCCTATATCTTCTTAGTGGGTGTCATGACCTTTCAGTCAAGTCCCTTTCCTTACAGGATCCAAAAAGTACTCAATAGTTGCATTATGTACAGCCTTCTACAGCCTTACCCTTGTGTCTCCCTCAATATCCACCAGGGTCACATAAAAGCACCTGTATGTAAATTCGACCCTGTGCAGAAATTATTACATCCAGACACTCTAAAAAACATGGTCAATTTAATTATATAATATCACATATTGCCAACATCATCCGGCATTACTTAGTCTAGAATGAGGCAATGCTTATATCGAGAATTAATTGGACATATGGTACATTACACAATTTTATGTACTTCAATTGTAGGTTAGCCACCAGTACTGCAAGTATTCTAACCAGATATTTATTATGTGAGATAAATGCTTCAGCTATTGGCTCTAGAGCGAGTATAACCTTCCAACGCTACAAAATAGCCAAGGTCCCACCAAACTCAATGGATAAATGAGAAAACCTATAACAAACTACTATGTGAATTGATAACTGCATGAGGTTATTCCCAACATTAACATTAACATTTACCAGCTATTCCGATGTTAAAGGATAACATTTGGGTTTGGGAATAGCTCTTAACTAAATAAACATGGAATCTTAATATCATCTGTCAGAATCAACTACCCTTCTTGCTTATGGTTTGAAAGAGCCACATATTCTTTTAGACTACAAAATAATACTGAATTAAGAGTTAGATATAGATGAGCAGTCTACAGAATAGGTCATCAATATCAGGTCTGAGGTGGTCCGACACCTGGCACTCTCATAATACAACTCTGTGCAGGTCCCATAGAGCTGGGACACCACAATTCATTTGCTTTGATGGGAGTTGAGCTTCAGAATCTGAGAATCGCCAGCACACAGCCTACAGAGCGGTGGTGTCCTCTACATCTGTTACTTCCAGACACCAAATAAACTGCTATCAGCTGATCGGTGCAGGTCACGGGTGTTGGTTATCACCAATCTGATAATGATAAGCAATTCTAAGAATAGGCTGTCGATATCTGAGTCATGTACAACATCTAATACAAGATGAAGCTTCAGTTTAAGGCCACTCAGCTGTAGAAAAGTATTTTCATTTAGAATAATCTAAAAGGATTGGTGTATACAAGTCAGAAAAATAATCTATCCCATATCTATCTAACTAAGGAAAATAATGGTGAAGCAGCAGAAAAAAATTTCAAATGGGTGGAAAGCTCTTTGAAAACATATGGTCCAATAAGATATAGAGAGAAACAAGAGCACCGCAAGTCATGACACAAAGAAACAGGACTTTTTATTACCCCATGTGGCTGGGGCAATGTTTCAGTTCAACAATAGAACCAAGCTTGAGAAAGGGTCTACTGCTGAACTAAAACGTTGTCACAACCACATGGGCTAATAAAAAGTCCTCATTTTTTTGCATTGTGACTTGCAGGGCTGCTTGTTTCTCTATCCGTATAACAAAAATGAAAAAAAAACAGGCAGCTCTCCAACCAATAAAGTAAAAAACATCGATTTAATGATCCTTCTGGCAACATTTTGGCAGATAAACTTCCTTCTTCAAGCCTATTATCTGTTATCTATCTATCAATCTATCATTCTAACAGCAGAGGACCCCTGTGCAAGACATATTGTCTTGTAGACAAGTACATCATCATGGGTTTTAGAAGTAAAAATGGGCCCCCTTATTTCTTGGGCCCCTGGGCAGCTACTCAGGTTGCACCAGTGAAACATCCGCCCCCTACAGTCCCTGACAAAAGTTATGTCGCTTATCCATGTTATGTAAATAAAAGCTTATAGCCTGACATTAAATTCATCCATTTGTTGTATAAATTACTCTTTTGAATGCTGAAACCTTCCCAAATTGTGGTTTAGGTTAAGAAAATAAATTGTCATCAATGCTGAAATATTGATCATTTAATGAACACAGAATGGTCAGATTTTGGGGAGACAAAAGTTTTGTCGCCCACAGAAAGTAATGTGATATTCAAACAAATAATTAACTTAAAATACAAATATATGTTGCATAAATTGGTGAATGAAGTTGTGTTCTATTAGAGTCATATTTAATATTTTGTGTGACTTCCATGAGCTTGGAAGGACTGCATCCATGCGTTTCAACAATGATTCATGCAATTTATTAATGACGTCATCAGAAATAGCAAAGAATGCAGTCTTACATGCCTCCAGAGTTCATCTAGATTCTTTGGTTTTGGTCTTCCAAGCTTCCTCTTTCATCCTACCCCAAACATGCTCAATGATGTTCATTTCTGGTGACTGGGCTGGCCAGTCCTTGAGCACCTTGATCTTTTTTGCCTGGAGAACTTTGTTGTAGAGATGAATGTATGAGATGGAGCACCATCCTGCTGCAGAATTTGACCCTTTTAAGATTGGAATGTAAGAGGTAGCTAATACTTCTTGATATTTTAGGTTTTTGATATTGCCTTCCACCTTGCAAATGTTTCACACACCCCCATACTGAATGTAACCCCAAACTATGATCTTTCCACCACCAAATGTAACTGTTTTCTGGGTGTATTTTTGATCCATATGGGCTCCAGTAGGTCTCCTGCAGTATTTGCGGCGGCTGTGGTGTAATTCTTCTAAAGATTGAAGACAAATCCACCTTCTGCCACTTTTCCAGCGTCCATCTGTTTAGCAGGCTGTGGGACTTTGCAAATGCTACACGGTTTTTTATTTGCCTTTTGTTTAGTGCTGGCTTCTGGGCACTGATTGACCATGGAGGCCATTTTGGGACAGAATCCTACAAACTGTTCTAGTTGACACAGGGACTTGAGGTGACCAGGCCTGTGGGAGCTCTGCTGGAAGTGGAAGAGGGTCTTGCTTTGGATTTTCTAACCAACAAACGTTCCTTCTGAGCAGTTGTCTTGCAAGATCTGCCGGACCTGCGCTTGTCAAACACATCTCCAGTCTCTTCAAATCTTATTTTAATTCTTTGTACTTGACGCCGAGACACATTAAAGGTGCCAGCCACCTCTGCAGTGGATCTGGTCTTCAGCCTCTTGATAATCTAGGCTTTGATTGCAGGGTGGATTTTTGGCATGTTGTCAGAGCTCAAGCTGCAGTTCAAGTGTAGGTCTGGGGTGCTGGGTTTCTTTTCATACACACCCACTAATTAACTGATCATTTACTGAGCACAGGTGAGGATGTAAACTAGGATTGGGTGCATTATATGACCAGGCGACAAAACTTTTGTCTTGCCAAATTCTGACCATTCTGTGTTCATTAAATGATCAATATTTCAGCATTGATGCCAATTTATTTTCTTAACCTAAACCACATTTGGGAGGGTTTCAGCTTTCAAAAGAGTAATTTATAAAATGAATGGATGAATTTAACATCAGGTTATAAGCTTTTATTTACATAACATGGATAAGCGACATAGATATACAGTCCATGGCAAAAGTTATCTATTGAAATGTATCAATTAATCAATCAATCTATCTATCTATCTAGTAATTTTCCTATCACAAAGCCACAGCAAATGCAGATACTGTATTCAACATATCATGGGAAATTAATTTTGAGTTAAAAGAACACATTTATGTTTTTCTATTGAATTTTCAATAAAAATGTGTTTGGGAAGATCAAAAATATTCATGCTCATTTTATTTCCTCAGAAGAAATCCATGTGACTAATATAATGTAAATCAATGACCTCAAACAAGCGGTTCATGATCTGTTTCCTGCACCAGCATTTTAATTATTACCTTAGCATTGTACCTCCAGACAGCAGCGTGTCTCACAGCGTTTTTACTGACGGATGTTTATTTTGGACTGCATTCTTACAGACCCCCCTTGATCTACCTTATCCCCTTCATTACACAGAGATGTTTGTATTTTTTATGACTGTATTACTGGAGTCAGAGCATTTAGTTTTTGCGGTGATGTAGCCAGATGAGGGTGCACTTTCTCAGGGAAGAATTCTATCCTAGGCTGCTTTCACATCAGGGGTATTGCAATTTCACGGTAGATCTGGCAGATGTCGCCGCACCTGCCGGATCTACTGCGCAACGGCCGACATGTGGCACCGATCCGACAAGCCCCATTCATTCTCTATAGGGCTTGCAGTCGGGTGTGGCAGGTGTGGTATTGCCGTATCCGGCACTTGTGGCTAAGCAAAAGAAACGTTGCTAGCAGTGTTTTTTTGCGGTGCCGCAAGTGCCGGATACGGCAATACCACACCTGCCACACCCGACTGCAAGCCCTATAGAGAATGAATGGGGCTTGCCGGATCGGTGCCACAAGTCGGCCGTTGCGCGGTAGATCTTGCAGGTGCGGCGACATCTGCTGGATCTATCGCAAAGTTGCAATACCGCTGATGTGAAAGCAGCCTTACAATGACAACTTTTTAGGAAGACAATATATAACGTATTGAAAAACCTTTACTATATCTAGTTGACTGTGTATATATAAAACAGCAATTTGCCAATATTTTCATGAGCATTTTAGTTTTTCTTCTTTACTCACCGTGCAGATTAAGTGACACATTACCTTTATCTTATGGCTTAGTACGGTTCAAGTACATTTAAGGAAATTACTTTATGTTTTACTAGTTTTGCATAAAAAAACGAGTTAAAATAATTTGTTTTCGTCTAGCCCTATTCTGAGAGCCATAGTTTGTCACTATTCTTCTGGGCTTC
The DNA here is from genome assembly GCA_033576535.1 of Allobates femoralis. Classification (NCBI taxonomy): domain Eukaryota; kingdom Metazoa; phylum Chordata; class Amphibia; order Anura; family Aromobatidae; genus Allobates; species Allobates femoralis. Next base: position 629,849,595 of record JARQOC010000002.1, on the reverse strand, counting down.
TTCTATCCAGGATCATTCATGGTTTCATTGGTGCCATTATATGGTAGATGTGATTCTAGCAGAACTTTTTTTTTCCATTTTTTTTGTGAGGCCGATGAATAAAAAATTCAGTTCTCATGTTTGTTTTTACAGCTTGTACTGCATGAGCTAAATAAGATATCCTTGTATGAATAAGTCAATGACAATCCCAAATGTTTATTTGACCTTTTTTACATGAACAAATTCATGAGGGGGTTAAGGTCATTTTTACCATTCTTTTAAACTTTTTTTGCATTTTCTAATTTAGTTCTACTGGATATCTTGATATTCTGTATGGCTTTGCATAATTACTATTGATGAGTGAACAGTATTCTGCACTATTCATTACTCATACTAATAGTACAGTATTCAGGATGTTTGTTACTCGGCGAGTAGTGCTGGTGCTGAAGAGTGATGTCCCGAAAGTCAATGATCTGATACAAATTCTCTGCTCCCTTCCGTGAACATTGGGAGCTGGCGCACTAGTGGGAGCCGTTTGGGCGGAAGGCTCTCACTGGGAGGTAAAACGATGTGTTGTATGCAGTGAACACACAAAAGAAATTTGTGTGTTCCCAAATTTTTTTGGCCGTTGGCTGGCATTACAATATCCTAGTACTCTAGAAATCTCTGACAGGGGTTAAACTACAAGGATCTGCTTTCTTACTTTCACTAATCACTACAGTTTCATTAGGGCACTTGATGCTGATCCCACAGGTACCGTGGCAGCACCCATGAGATCTGCAGGATGTATACATCCATCATGAAACAGAACTAACCCCAGCTCATGATAGATACAGGTGTATCTCAATGAATTAGATTATCATCAAAACGTTAATTTGTTTCAGTAATTCAATACAAAAGTGAAACACACATATTATATAAAGTCCTTACAAACAGAGATTTATTTCAAATGTTTATTTCTGTAAATGTTGATGATTATGGCTTACAGCCAATGAAAACCCAAAGGTCATTATCTCAGAAAATTACAGTAAGGAGGATGAAGGGTCTGAGAGATAAAATATGATCTAAATAGGTATCAGAGGCTTCACCTTGTGTGGTTGTGAGAGTCACAACCACTATAAAAGCATATCACAGCTGCTACAGTCCCCGGCGTTGTGCATACAGAGTAGGGATGAGGAAGGGTTAAAAACCAGGCTGCCGATAACTGGGTTGTTATCTAGCAAATGTTCCCATGCAGCGGTTATTCTAGTTTACAAGTGTTAATCTTTAGAGTATATTATTTTATATATACTTGACGATATCTTGGTTGTAACTAACTAACAATTTAGGTCTTTCGGTGGGGGACTCATCTCCATCGCTCGGAAAGGACACGCACTCCGAGGGGCTCCACACACTGCAGGCAGGTGTGGAAATTGTACATCACCCCACACGACTACTTCTAAACCTTTACTGTTTTTTTTTCTTTTACTCTCCTACTTTTTGTAGTTTGCTCTATTTTACGTTTACCTCGCTTTTTTTTTTGTCCACTTTCTTGTATACTTCCCTCTTTAAAGCTTAATACTCTTCCTTACTGGTTTTCCCTGGTTTTTCATTCTCTTCCCCCTGACATCCTAGTGTCAGTGCAGCGATTCACACTTCTAATCCCACAGTACACGCTGTTCTAGGACTTTACGTATAACAATGACCTCTTTAACGGTTTGTACTTTTAAGGTAAGGGGGTTTAATACGGCACAAAAAAAAAGGAGAATTTTGTGTACTCACCGTAAATTCCTTTTCTCTTAGCCTCTAATTGGGGGACACAGACCGTGGGTGTTATGCTGCTGTCCACTAGGAGGCGACACTAAGCAGAATCTGCAAAAGAGTTAAGTGGCTCCTCCTCTGTAGCATATACAGCCTAGAGCAGGAAGTGTTCTCCAGTTTTGTGCTAAAGCAGTAGGAGAATTAACAGAAGAATGACAAGAATCACAGTAAAATAAGGCCTGTTAAGTAAACAGGCAGCCACATAATAACAGTAAGGTAAAACCTGTAACCGAACAGGTAATTACGTAATAACAGTATAAGCAGGCCTGTAAAATAAACAGGCAACTATATAACCTCTCAGGAGTAAGATGAGAACCTAGTAACGGCCCGAAACGGGCAACAGGGTGGGTGCTGTGTCCCCCAATTAGAGGCTAAGAGAAAAGGAATTTACGGTGAGTACACAAAATTCTCCTTTTCTCCTTCGCCTCATTGGGGGACACAGACCGTGGGACGTCCCAAAGCAGTCCCTGGGTGGGAAAAGCAATGGAACCATGAAGACTGACCAAAGTCAGTGAAGGAACTGTGTACTTCAGGTGGGCTCCTGTCACCTGGAGGACACGTCTACCCAGACCTGCAGCTGCCGAGGACTGAGTGTGAAACAATAATGCTTTGTAAATGTGTGCAGGCTGGAACATGTGGTTGCCTCACACACTTGTTGTGCTGAGGTCTGGTGCTGGATGGCCCAGGAGACCTCCACAGTCTTCTTAGAATGTGCCTCGATACCAACTGGAAGAGTCGAGTGTTTGATGGCATAAACCTCTTGGATGGTTGCTTGAAACCATCTGACTAGAGTAGCTCTCGAGTGTGGCATACCTTTACTTCAACCCTCTGGACGAGGGAGAGAGAATTCGACCTCCTAGAGGAAGCTGTCCTGGATACATAAATGCGTAGACCGGAGCTGGGCACAGCAATCGAGATGTACTAATTCAGGTGGAAGGAGGACACCACCTTTGGGAGAAAGGATGGGGCCGGCCGTAGTACGACCTTGTCTTGGAGAAAAACCCAGAAAAAGCGGATTACATGAGAGCGCTGCAAGTTCCGATACTCAGCGGAGAGAAGTTATTGCCACCAAAAACATCACGTTCTGAGTAAGAATGCTAAGGGGAATTTCCTGTAGAGGCTCAAAAAGCGGCCTCTTGTATGAAGGAAAAAGATGGCAGACCACTTGAAGGAAGGTTGTGACCTGAGGTCTGGTATCAAGAGGTTTCTGGAAGAGGATGGAAAGGACTTAAAATCAGCCCATTGAGAAAGCCTAAGGACAGGCCTGAGTCTAGGCCTGATTGGGAGAAACTGAGAATTCTTGGTAGAGAATAGGGCCAAGGTGAATGACCTCTAGAGGAGCAGCAAGCGAAAAGATTTTCCATGCGTGCTCGCATATCTTTGCTGAGGCTGGGTTCCGTGCTCTGATTATGGTGACTACAACATCCTGGAAAAAACCTAGCTTGGCTTAGGATCCAGATCACAAGGGCCACGCCGTCAAATACAGAGTTGAGGAATTCTGATGGTAGAACAGGCCTTGAGAGAGTAGGCTGGATGGTCTGGTAGTCGCCATGGCATCTCTGCTCTGAGTTGGAAGAGATCGGAATACCCAGCGCGTTTGGCCCAGTCTGGAGTCACAAGGACAATCTGGTGATATTCATGTTTGATCCTCCTCACTATCTTAGGGATTAGTGATAGTGGGGAACCATGCAGGGTAAATGGAATCAGGTCCAATCCTGGACTAGTGCAGCTGGTCCTAAGGACTGTGGGTCCTGGAACCAGTCCCTGAAGTCTGGGACCTTGGCATTGAGGCCTAATGCTATGAGGCCCACGTACGGGGTTTCCCGGAAGACGTCCGGTTGCAGGGACTACTGTCCTGCGTCCATCCCTTAGCGGCTGAGGAAGAACACCTTCCAATTGTCCACACGTGGTATGTGCACGGCGGACAGTACAGAGTCTATGGATTCCTCCCAGTGAAGTATGTGGTGAACTTCTTTCATTGCCTGGAGACTGCGGGTACCGCCCTGGTGATTGACATATGCCACAGCCGTGGCATTGCCTAACTGTATCCTGACATGGCCACCTGCCAGGAGGTGGCTGAAGGACTTCAATGCTAGGAATATCGTCCGAATTTCCAGCAGCTTGATGGTGATCCTTGAATCCAACCAGAACCATGTGCCTTGTGTACTGTGATGGAGGTACCCCGTACCCCATTCTGTCAGACTCCTGACGGTGGTTATAACTTTCTAGCATGGTGGAAGGAGCGACCGTCCTTTGTGAGAGAACGTCGGGAGCCACCATTGAAGAAATCGCTTGTCTGAACATCGCAGGTGAAAACCTCCTGATGAATGACCAAAGGTTCTTGCCTCATGACAAGAGTATGGATAGTTGAAATGATCCGAGATGCAGTTGAGCAAATGGGACTGCCATTATTGCTGCCACTATCCTGCCTAGGACCTGTATGGCAGTTCTGAAGGAAAAAGGGGACCGATGAAGGATAGTGCAGACTCCCAGCCGCAGGGTCCGAGCCCTGTCCTGGGGAAGCTTGACCCGTGCTGAGGATATATTGAACCGTATATGTCCAGAAGACCAGAGACCGTGGTGAAACTGGTGTAGATTTGTGGAGGTTGACCAGCCATCCATGATGGAGGTGCTGTGTGCGCAGTCCATGAAACTCGGTGATTTGATGAGCAGATCACCCAGATACGGAAGGATGACGAAACCCCTGGGGGGAAGCATAGTCATGACGGCAGCCATGACCATTGTGAACACTCAGGTAGCTGTAGCTAAACCGAACGGGACTGCCAAAAACAAAATAAATAAATAAAAAATTGGCGATTGAAGATGCAGGTAAGCGTCCTGATATCTATGGACGCAAGGTATTTACCGTGTTCAGGATTATAGAGCGGAGAGATTCCATGCGGGAACGTCTCACCCGGAAGTAGTGTCCAGATGTTTTAGACCCAGTATGGGTTGTACTGTACCTACCCTTTTTTTTTTTTTTTTTTTTTTTGGAATCACAAGAGGACAGAATAGAAACCTCTAAACGGACTTCGCATGGCACAGGTACAATGACGCCTGAAGTAAGGAGAGAATTGGCTACTGGTTTGCTCTTGTACCCACTTGTCTTGTATGACAGGTAGCCAACAAAGTTGAAAATGAAGCAACTGACCACCTACAATGGAGAGTCTCCCGGCTGAAGGGAGTCAGGAGGAAGAAAATTTGTAGGATCGCGTTTCCTAGGTCTTGGATTGGTGAGACTGGCTCTGTTAGGATGAGCTACCTTTGTGTGTAGCCTGTGACCGCATCCTGCAAGGCGACCGAGTACTAGTCTGTGTCGGTCTAGATGATGACCAGCCAAATGAGTTCCAAAAGGATCGGAACCTGGTCTGCTGACGGCAATTGAAGGGCCGTCTGGGTTTGCGCTGGGGAAGGGAGAAGGGAGGTGCTTTGCCTCCCGTGTCATCAGAAGTAATTTGTCCAGCTAGTCTCCGAACAGGCGTCCATTGAGGTATGAAAGACCTGTGAGGGACTCTTCAGAGGCCGCGTCCACCGTCCATTCCGGTGGGTACGTGTATTGACAACTGCATTTGCATGTATCAGGTAGTCAGCTATCTGCGATTCAAGCTGGCTGGACTGGCAGGTAGGGTCGGCTTCCGTATACCTTAATATAGTATGGAATTTGTCGCCCAGACTGTTTATGCCGCAAGTCTGGATACCGGGGAATCCACTTGAGGTATGTCGGCCCCGTATTGGGCCACTGTCAGGAGAGATGGATAACGTCTGTCAAACATTTTACGGTTGATAAACCGTTTCTGAGCTTTTTTTTTTTTTTTTTTTTTTTTTTAGGATCTCCTGGTGTCAGGTGATCTACCAAATATTTTCATGCCGTGTAAAATAGCAGGAAAAGGTCTCACTGACCATCTTGCGAGTCTGTAACCATGCAAGAAGTGTAATGGGCAGCACAGCCTTAACCCTTTATGGACCGAGCCTCATTTTTCAATTCTGACCAGTGTCACATTATGAGAAAATAACTCTCAGTAATTCCAATAATGTAGTTTTCATGACGTATTGGACTGCATGTTAGTGGTAAATTTAGGGCAATATATTTTTGCATGTCTGTGACCAAAGAGAGAGAGTTTACACACAGTGACAGTTCAAGGCTATGACAGAAATGGCTGTCGTTGGTCATTAAGGGTTAATGTATAAACAGAGTGCTCTGCTGCAATATGAGTAGTATACTAAATAGTAAATGTTAATGGCTTTGTATGAGTCTAGCAGTTTTTCAGCAATGAGGGGGGATTAATTGCCCCTTATTCTGGGAGCACAGCCCCTATGTAGCATGCTGTGCAGAGCTGCACACTGCTTATGGTGCTGAAAAGGTTAACTCCCTCGGAGCAGTGGTGCAGTCATGGCAACCACTGTGTTAGGGGAATGAGGGGCGGGACAGTGAAAAGCGCGGCCAGGAGCAAAAAAGGCGCGCAGGTATTCTCGCGAGGGAGCGAGAAGCGCCAGGAAGACTCGGCCCGCCCTCTTAATGACGCGGCCGGAGCTGGATCCAGCCTGCAGTGACGTCAGCCGAAGGGCGGGCGGGAGGCGGGGAAAGGCGGCACCATCCGCGCTAGGCCGCAGCCGGGGACTTGCGTAAATGGCAGCCCCGGGAAAGTGAGCAGGTCGGCGCGGAAGTCCGCGCCCCCTGCCTGTCCCGCACTACCGGATCGCTGCCGCTGTCCTGCACAGCGGGGCCCGCTGTGTAACAACCCCACCGCTGTCATGCAAAGCCCTAGGGAGGGGCGCAGCATATAAGGTACAGGGGGAAAATGCTGTATGCAAGAGGCCCTGGGCTGCAGGGCTCTGCCAGCAGCATGAGAGTGTCCTCAACCCAGTTTCCTATTGGGAGAGGGGAGATGGGGAGGAAAGAGAATAACCACATGCTAGTTCTCAGCCAGGAGAGGCCACACCGGGTCCCTTAGGGTGGTGGGCTGGGAGGATTATTATCTATCATACTCCCTAGGCAGCAGATGCTTGGCTGAGACATGGCAGCATGTATGCCCCTGGGAAACACGCAGCAGAGCTGGTGGTTCTGGGGAGACATCTCGTGGATGTGCTGCAGCGTTTTTGCAGTGCAGCATGTGCTGCTGCTCATCATACCTTGTGGCGTCTCGACCTAAGAGCCCCCCAAAGGGGGAATTAGGGAGGGATGCTGCTGTCCACCTTCAAAGGTCATTTGCGAAATCCTGCAACCGACCTGTTGCCTGCAGGGAGTCTCTCAATATTAACCCAGCACTCCAAACGTGGGGAGCTGAGGAAGGAGGGGAATCGTCTCTGCCGGTCTTTATTCCCATCTGTCTTGCTGCTTGCGGTGGGGACATGGAGCATTACTGCGACCCAGAGCCCCATCTGTGGGGACTGGGGAGGAATGCGGGCCTCAGAACCAGCAGGTCTGGAAATCGCTTTAACCCTGCACCTCCAACAGTGGAGGGCCGAGAAAGGAATAGCCCTTATCTGACAAAATAACTCGACCCAGAGTTCCTATGGTGTCTGAGGAAGTATCTGTGGTCGACATGTCCCTTCAAAAAATAAAAATGCAGCTTCAAAAAGTAAAAATAGTGGAGAGAAAATAAGAATGTGTGCCTCCTTTCAGACACTAAGCAAAAACTGGAGAACACTTCCTGCTCTAGGCTGTATATGCTACAGAGGAGGAGCCACTTAACTCTTTTGCAGATTCTGCTTAGTGTCGCCTCCTAGTGGACAGCAGCATAACACCCACGGTCTGTGTCCCCCAATGAGGCGAAGGAGAAATCTCAAATTCTGTATGACTTTCACAAACAACACGCCCAAATAGTCCTGCTCCAAGAAACACACTTCAGGACGGACTCGGTCCCCTCCATCTCAAACAGATATTACCCAGTATGGGCACATAGCCCTAACCCAGAATCTAGGTCCAAGGGAGTCTCCTTAGGGATCCATAAAAATCTACCTCACGATATATTAGATACGGTGATTGATCCGGGCGGTAGATATGTTTTCCAAAAGGTACGAATTGGTGCTACTACCCAGACGATTGTAAACTGGTATCTTCCAAATAGGGATCAATCCTCTGTCTGCAAATCTCTGCTGTTACGGCTTGCTGACTTTGCTGAGGGAACAGTCCTAATAGGAGGAGACTTCAACTTTGTTATGGATCACACAGTAGATTCTACGTCTGGAAAAGGTACTGTGCTGAACAAAAAACTGCGCACCCTTAAAAAACTCCTTCACACTCTACTGTTTGGGGATGTATGGCGTATCCTTCACCCACAAGAAAGGGACTATACTTATTTTTCATCTGTTCACAACTTGTATAGTCGTATCGATTTTTTTTTGGTCGGCCACATGGCTTTGGGATGGAACCCTGGCGCCAGAGTTGGAGACATTCTCTTATCGGATCATGCGCCTGTGTTCTTGAGCCTGGAGGTACCAGACCTACCTTAAGTTATAATAGGTAAAAATGGTCACCGCACCAGGTGAACTCACGGGCTCTATATATATCCTTTCCAGCCCATCCCCGGACGCACGTCCAGTCTAGAGAGTCCTTTATCCAGATAATATCACATACCAGCAGGAAGGACAGCGCCACAGGCATGGGTAGTGATGAAAAATAAACTTCTTTATTCCATGGTCGTGCAGCAACGTTTCGACCAACCACACGTGGTCTTTATCAAGCTAAAGACCACATGTGGTTGGTCAAAAAGTTGCTGCACGACCATAGAATAAAGAAGCATATTTTTCATCACTACGCATTGCCTGTGGCGCTGTCCTTCCTGCTGGTATGAGACCTACCTCACAGGTCATGGACATGGAGGCTTAATAGTCAGCTCCAAGGGGATAATCTACAGTGTTGGCAAAAAGTATTGACACCCCTGCAATTCTGTCAGATAATACTCAGTTTCTTCCTGAAAATGATTGCAATCACAAATTCTTTGTTATTATTATCTTCATTTAATTTGTCTTCAATGAAAAAACACAAAAAGAGAATGAAGCAAAAAGCAAAACATTGATCATTTCACACAAAAATGGGCCAGACAAAAGTATTGGCACCCTCAGCCTAATACTTGGTTGCACAACCTTTAGCCAAAATAACTGCGATCAAACGCTTCCAGTAACCAACAATGAGTTTCTTACAATGCTCTGTTGGAATTTTAGACCATTCTTCTTTGGCAAACTGCTCCAGGTCCCTGATATTTGAAGGGTGCCTTCTCCAAACTGCCATTTTTAGATCTCTCCACAGGTGTTCTATGGGATTCAGGTCTGGACTCATTGCTGGCCACCTTAGAAGTCTCCAGTGCTTTCTCTCAAACCATTTTATAGTGCTTTTTGAAGTGTGTTTTGGGTCATTGTCCAGCTGGAAGACCCATGACCTCTTAGGGAGACCCAGCTTTCTCACACTGGGCCCTACATTATGCTGCAAAATTTGTTGGTAGTCTTCAGACTTCATAATACCATGCACACGGTCAAGCAGTCCAGTGCCAGAGGCAGCAAAGCAACCCCAAAACATCAGGGAACCTCCGCCATGTTTGACTGTAGGGACCGTGTTCTTTTCTTTAAATGCCTCTTTTCTTCTCCTGTAAACTCTATGTTGATGCCTTTGGCTTAAAAAGAGAACATTCTTCCAAAACGTTTTAGGCTTTCTCAGGTAAGTTTTGGCAAACTCCAGCCTGGCTTTTTTATGTCTCGGGGTAAGAAGTGGGGTCATCCTGGGTCTCCTACCATACAGTCCCTTTTCATTCAGATGCCGACGGATAGTACGGGTTGACACTGTTGTACCCTCAGACTGCAGGGCAGCTTGGACTTGTTTGGATGTTAGTCAAGGTTCTTTATTCACCATCCGCACAATCTTGCATTGAAATCTCTTGTCAATTTTTCTTTTCCGTCCACATCTAGGGAGGTTAGACACAGTGCCATGGGATTTAAACTTCTTGATGACACTGCGCACGGTAGACACAGGAACATTCAGGTCTTTGGAGATGGACTTGTAGCCTTGAGATTGCTCATGCTTCCTCACAATTTGGTTTCTCAAGTCATCAGACAGTTTTTTGGTCTTCTTTCTTTTCTCCATGCTCAATGTGGTACACACAAGGACACAGGACAAAGGTTGAGTCAACTTTAATCCATGTCAACTGGCTGCAAGTGTGATTTAGTTATTGACAACACCTGTTAGGTGCCACAGGTAAGTTACAGGTGCTGTTAATTACACAAATTAGAGAAGCATCACATGATTTTTCTAACAGTGACAATACTTTTGTCCACCCCCTTTTTTATGTTTGGTGTGGAACTATATCCAATTTGACTTTAGGACAATTCTTTTTGTGTTTTTTTCATTGAAGACAACTTAAATGAAGATAATAATACCAAAGAATTTGTGATTGCAATCATTTATAGGAAGAAACTGAGTATTATATGACAGAATTGCATGGGTGTCAATACTTTTGGCCAACACTGTATGCCTGGCAGAGCTCAAAGAGGATGTTGCCAACTTTGTACCAGTCCGTGCTACGGATGAGACTCCACAGCCTTTTAAATGGGAAACATTGAAGGGTATCTTAAGGGGAACCCTGATTAAACATGGATCACACCTTAAAAAGAACAGGGCTGAACAGATTAAGGACCTTCACACACAGATTAATAGATTGGAAACGACACATAAGCAATGTCCCACTCAATTATGGGAGACCTCCTTAGGAAACGCCTTTAACTGAAGTAGTTGCTCGACCGCAATTATACCCGTCAAATGGAGAAATCCAAAATTTTTTTTTACAGACCCGCGAATAAATGTGGACACTTCCTCGCTCGCATGCTTCACCCCAGATTGAGCCACACTTTTGTTCCTAAAATCAAAAAGGGTAGTAATACAGTAACACACAACCCCATGAAAATCTTAGACGTATTTCGGTCTTACTACAACACCCTTTATAACTTTAAAGGGAAATATGTAGCTCTGCCCACGGAAGATCTAGTTAAAAAAATCAGGGCGTATGTGAACTTTACTGTGCTCCCTGTGCTTAGTGAGGTGGAAATCCTGGTTTGGAATCTGATATTACAGAACAGAACTCCTGGATGCAATCAAAGCCACTCCACTTTCAAATTGCCCAGGCCCAGACGGTTTACCCCGGTTTTTTATCGGAACATGCATGACCCCACAACTTTTGGCCACGTTCAATTCAATATCAGAGGGGGCAGATTTTGCTCCTCAATCTTCAGAAGCTCATATTAGTATTCTTCCTAAACCCGGGAAAGACCCAATTTTGGCATCCAGTTATCAACCCATCTCCCTGTTAGACGTGGTCATTAGAATTTACTCAAAAATTCTGGCAAATAGACTGTCGCAGTTGCTTCCCTCCATTGTTGATTTGGACCAGGTGGGCTTTGTCAAGGGCTGAGAGGCAAGAGACAACACGATTAAGACCTTGCTCTTGATACAAAAAGCCAAGACGAGACAGCTCCCAGTCTGTCTGTGGACACTGAGAAGGCCTTTGATAGAGTCCACTGGGGCTTCATGGGGGAGGCGCTGCGGCAGATAGACATAAATCGAGGACCTAATCCTAAGATCTTTTCTTTGTACTCTAAGCCGTCTGCAAGGGTCCTTGTTAATGGGGCTCTCTCTGATTCCTTCAGCATTGGCAACGGGACACGGCAGGGGTGCCCTTTGTCTCCACTTTTCTATGTCATAGTCATGGAGCACTTAGCGGTGGCCTTACACAACAATGTAAACATACTGGGCATTCAGTGGGTCAACAACATCATAAAACCGCATTATTTGCAAATGACCTCTTGCAGTATGTATCCCAGCCACATGTCTCGTTTCCGCATATCCTGAAGGAGTTTGAAATATTTGGCTCCCTGAGCAATTTTAAAGTAAATTATTCGAAATCAGAGGCTATGAATATATCTCTCCCACCTGGAGACGTCACTCAGCTCCGTTCTACTTTCCCTTTCCAGTGGAAAAAAGATTACATTAAATATTTAGGGATCCACATCCCTAATGATATATCCAGACTCTGTCTCTGTAATCACTTTGCGCTACTGGCACAGGTAAAGGGCAGTTGACTTCTTACAGACCCCTGAAACTGACGTGGTGGGGGAGAATCAACATTATCCGAATGGATACCCTTCCGCGCTTTCTATATCTTTTTCAAACAGCTCCTACCCCTCTCCGGAAGTTTCTTCACTAGACTCAATACAATCGTGTCTCAGTTCATCTGGGGTGGCATGAGGCCAAGAGTGAACCTGAAAGCCTTAATGGCTATGAGGAGTTGAGGCGGCGCAGGCCTTCCAGATTTTAAAGCATACTGTCAGGCAGCAACATTTGTCGGATTGCTGGATTGGCAGTATAAACACACTGCGAAAAAGTGGGTGATGGTGGAGCAAGAAGGAGTGTCCATGCCACTACGCTATTTACCCTGGATAGCTCCATTAGATGTAAAAATCTCAGGGCCACTTTACACACACCAACTTATCTGTCCAACTTCTGACCAACTTGCTGGTTGCAATGAAATCATGGACACATTGCTCCATTTTGTGACTGTGTACAATGGAACAATGTGTCCATGATTTCACTGCAACCAGCAAGTTGGTCAGCAGTTGGACAGATAAGTTGGTGTGTGTAAAGTGGCCCTTAGGGTTGGTCTCTGATCTTACTTTGACTTCTTTAAACGTTTGGTACCACATAAGGCGCTCCTTCACCCCTAAGGGTACTCTCAGCCCCCTAGCGCCACTTTTTTTTTTAACCCAGCTTTCCCCCCGTCTCTGGGTAGGCAGGCGTTCCTTGGCTGTGAGAGTGTGAGGGAGGTTCGGATCGGACAGTTAACACCAAATGGGAAACTGCCATCTTTTACAGAGCTCCAACAGCAGTTCCCAACAGCACGGTTGAAGTGGTTTGAGTACACCCAGTTAAAGTCTTTTCTTTCCTCAGCGGCCTACCTTTGCAGAGTCCGCCCAGTTTTGTGTCCTATGAAAAATATCTTTGCTGCTGAATCTCCCCCAGCTCTCGCTATTTCTGACACATACATCTTATTGGAGAAGAAGAAGGAGAAATGGGCCTTCCAAATAGCATAGGAAAGGGACAAGGGCAGAGAGTTTAATATTATCGAGTGGCAGAAGAGCTTTCTTTGCTCCCATCTGCTATCCTCCCCATGTTTGGCTCAAGAAAGAAATTACAAAATTTTGACAAGATGGAATCTCTGCCCAGATAGGCTGCAAAAAATTTCTCCTTCCGTCTCTAATAAGTCTTGGCGATGCGAAGCAGCAACTGGCACAATGTTGCATATATGGTGGGATTGTGTGAAGATGCGCAGCTTCTGGGACAAAGCCTTTTGGAACTATACCTTAGTAATAGGTAATGCTATACGGGGTTCCCCTGAGATAGCTCTTCTATCCATGCTACCAGGCTCAGTTAGTCACATTAAAAAGATTTACTTACATTTTGTATTACTGCAACCCGAATAGTCATCCCACGCCTTTGGAAAACTATGGAGCAACCATCTATCCACGAGTGGTATGTAGAAATGACTGATATTCAGCGTATGGAGGAATTAGCAGCAGAAAGCACAGGTACATTAACTCAAATCTGGATAGAATGGATCATGTTCCAGGACGCTCCCAACTTCCAGGACCTTTTCGAGAGGTGTTGAATAGTGTGAAGTGATGGAGTTGTGCACTGTTACTTCACCTTAACCCCCCCCCCCCAATTTTCCCTTTCCCTATATTCCTCTGCTTTTGGTTTCTCTTTCTTTCTTTTCTTTTCGCTTTCTTTTTCTCTTCTTATCTCTTTGTTAATATATAATACTCATATTATTTATGTCACTGTTTAGAGCGTATATGACGAGTACTTGTTGGTTTCCTCAGGAGAACAAAATGACTCATAAAACTCGTCAGCGGACTCGCATGGTAAACCAGGTGCCCCATTATTTAGGGGAAGGGGCGGCCTCTCCCGAGCTTCCTTGGCAAAAGGGACCGGACCCTGTTATATTGCAGTACCGTACAGTACATTAGTTTATTCATTTTGACCCTTTAATATCTCTCTGTTTGCCTTGTACTAGCTCTGACTGGGCTTATAGGTTTATTGGGTCTGATTTTAGGCATAACATACATATGGGCAGTGTTTACCTTGAACCATTGTTGAAGACAACACTATTTCTTTATGTAAATTGTATTTTGACTTGTATGTCTCCACTTATCTCGAGAGTCTGACTTTGTATTCTTTGTATTTTCTGTTAAATATCTGATTAATAAACAAAGAATTACCCAAAAACAAAACAGGCTGTCGAATTCCACGAGACATCAAAGGGTGAATATTATATTGATTTATTAGTCAACATGTTTCAGGACTCCATAAAACGCCATGAAACATGACAATATGACATTGAATTATCCTGAGGAAGGGGCTAGGGAACCTGAAATGCATTGAATAATAAATCAATAGAATATTCACCCTTTAATGTCTCGTGGAAAATGGCAGCCTGGTTTTTAACCCTTCATCCTCCCTACTCTATATGCACCATGCTGGGGACTGCAGCAGCCGTGATTTGCTTTTATAGTGGTTGTGACTTTCACAACCACACAAGGTGAAGCCTCTGATACCTATATCGGTAATATTTTATCTCTCAGACCCTTCATCCTCCCTACTTTGGTATTCTGAGATAATGACCTTTGGGTTTTCATTGGCTGTAAGCCATTATCATCAACATTAACAGAAATAAACACATAGAAAACCACATGTAATGTGCTGTAGGATCTCCTTATCTACTTAACTGTCTCCTTATGGTTGCAGGCAAACTCCTCTCCATAAGGTAGATAGCGAGTTCCCCAGACCTTGTCTCAGCCTCTCATACAGCCAGATCAGAATATCCCACACACTACACTGATGAGGGGCAGTTATGCCGAAAAGCAGCGTCTGTAGTTTGGGGTTCTGATCTGGCACAAATCCTTAGTCATATTAAAAGGCTTGTCAGAAAGTTGACTATGACTTTGAGGAGCTACCTAAAGGTGGTGCTAGAGTTCGTGCACTTCCTCACTGAAGTGAAAATTTGTAGGATTACTCAGGGATCTACTAGTGCAGTGATGGCGAACCTATGGCACGCGTGCCACAGAGGGCACGCAGCGCCCTCTCTGGTGGCACGCGGCCTCGCCGCTGCACTGCCGCTTTGAACTGCTGGTGCAATCGCACCAGCAGTTCAAAGATGTGTCGGAGCGGAGGAGATATTTCTCCTCGCTCCGACACTGTCTGCTAGCCCCGCCCCTCGGCTTCAAGTGACTGCGGTCATGTGACGTGCTCAGCGTCACGTGACCACAGTCAGCTAGAGAAGAACCGCAGGTATGAGAGGAGCAGCAGCCGGCGGCGGTGGAAACAAGAATAGTGAGGTGAGTATGTGACTTTTTTTTTTTAATTAGGAGGGGGCATTTACTACAAGGATGGGGGCTATACCAGGATGGGGGCTATACCAGGATGGGAGCTATACCAGGATGGGGGCTACACATGGATGGGGGCTATACAAGGATGGGGGCTATACAAGGATGGGGCTATACAAGGATGGGAGTTATACCAGGATGGGGCTACACATGGATGGGGGCTACACATGGATGGGGGCTACACATGGATGGGGGCTACACATGGATGGGGGCTATACCAGGATGGGGGCTATACCAGGATGGGGGCTATACAAGATGGGGCATTTACTATAAAGATTGGGGCTATACAAGATGGGGCATTTGCTACAAGGATGGGGGCTACACAAGATGGAGAATTTACTATAAGGATGGGGGCTACACAAGATGGGGCATTTACTACAAGGATGGGGGCTACACAAGATGGGGCATTTACTACAAGGATGGGGGCTACACAAGATGGGGTATTTACTACAAGGATGGGGGCTATACAAGATGGGACATTTACTATAAGGAGGGGCAATACAAGGGGGGCATTTACTATAAGGATGGGGGCATTACAAGGAGGGGGCATTTACTACAAGGATGGGGGCTATACAAGATGGGACATTTACTACAAGGAGGGGGCAATACAAGGGGGGGGGATTAACTATAAGGATGGGGGCTATACAAGATGGGGCATTTACTATAAGGAGGGGCAATACAAGGGGGGGCATTTACTATAAGGATGGGGGTATTACAAGGAGGGGACATTTACTACAAGGAGAGGGCAATACAAGGAGGATACAGTTTTCTAAGAGATGCTATACTGGAGTATCTGAAGAAAAATAACCTCATGACCCATTATCAACATGGTTTTACGAGGGACCGTTCCTGTCAAACTAATCTGATAAGCTTCTATGAAGAAGTAAGTTCTGGACTGGACCAAGGAAATGCAGTGGATGTGGTGTATATGGACTTTTCAAAAGCTTTTGATACGGTGCCACACAAAAGGTTGATACATAAAATGAGGGCAATGGGGATAGGGGAAAATATGTGTAAGTGGGTTAAGAACTGGCTTAGTGATAGGAAACAAAGGGTGGTTATTAATGGAACACACTCAGAATGGGTCACAGTTAACAGTGGGGTACCACAGGGGTCAGTGTTGGGCCCGCTTCTATTTAATATATTTATTAATGACCTTGTAGGGGGCATACAGAGTAGAATCTCAATATTTGCAGATGACACTAAACTCTGCAGGGTAATCAATACAGAGGAGGACAATTATATATTTACAGGAGGATTTATGTAAACTAGAAGCTTGGGCTGCTAAATGGCAAATGCGCTTTAATGGGGATAAATGTAAAGTTATGCACTTGGGCAGAGGAAACAAAAGGTATAATTATGTGCTTAATTGTAAAACACTGGGCAAAACTGTCACTGAAAAAGACCTGGGTGTATGGGTAGATGACAAACTCACATTTAGTGGCCAGTGTCAGGCAGCTGCTGCAAAGGCAAATAAAATAATGGGATGCATTAAAAGAGGCATAGATGCTCATGAGGAGAACATAATTTTACCTCTATACAAGTCACTAGTGCGACCACACTTAGAATACTGTGTACAATTCTGGTCTCCGGTGTATAAGAAAGACATGGCTGAACTAGAGCGGGTCCAGAGAAGAGCGACAAAAGTCATTAGAGGACTAAGGGGTCTGCAATACCAAGACAGGTTATTAAACTTGGGGTTATTTAGCTTGGAAAAACGAAGGCTTAGGGGGGATCTTATAATAATGTATAAATATATGAGGGGACAGTACAGAGACCTTTCTAATGATCTCTACTCTTAGGCCTGAGACTGGGACAAGGGGGCATCCTCTACGTCTGGAGGAAAGAAGGTTTAATCATAATCACAGACGCGGATTCTTTACTGTAAGAGCAGTGAGACTATGGAACTCTCTGCCAGATGATGTTGTAATGAGTGAGTCACTACTAACATTTAAGAAGGGCCTGGATGCCTTTCTTGAAAACTATAATATTATCAGTTATACATAC
The DNA here is from genome assembly GCA_033576535.1 of Allobates femoralis. Classification (NCBI taxonomy): domain Eukaryota; kingdom Metazoa; phylum Chordata; class Amphibia; order Anura; family Aromobatidae; genus Allobates; species Allobates femoralis. The sequence continues at coordinate 629,832,384 of JARQOC010000002.1, read as the reverse complement.
TAGATTCTTTGATAGGGCGTTGATCCAGGGAATTAGTCTGATTGCCGTATCTGGAGTCAGGAAGGAATTTTTTCCCCAATGTGGAGCTTAGTGTTGCCACATGGTTTTTTTTTGCCTTCCTCTGGATCAACATGTTAGGCTATGGGTTGAACTAGATGGACTTAAAGTCTTCCTTCAACCTTAAAAACTATGTTACTATGTTACTATAAGAATGGGGGCATTACAAGCGGGGGCATTTACTATAAGGATGGGGGCATTACAAGGAGGGGGCATTTATTATAAGGATGGGGGCATTACAAGGAGGGGGCATTTACTACAAGGATGGGGGCATTATAAGGAGGGGGCATTACAAGGAGGGGGCATGATGGGGCTCTTATTACAAGTAGGCGGCATGATGGGGCATTTATTACAAGGAGGGGGCATGATGGGGCATTACTACAAGGAGGAGGCATGATGGGGCATTACTACAAGGAGGAGGCATGATGGGGCATTACTACAAGGAGGAGACATGATGGGGCATTTCTGCAATGAGGGGGCATGATGGGGCACTACTGCAAGGGGACAAGGATCGGGCATTACTGGAAGGGGACAAGGATGATGCATTACTGAAAGGGGACAAGGATGGGGCATTTCTACAAGATGGGAGCAGAATGGGCCATTACTAAATGTGGACAAGGATGGGGCATTACTACAAGAAAGGAGGTAGAATGGAGACATTACTGCCAGGAGAGGGTCAGGATGAAGCACATAACTACAAGGAGAGGGTAAGGATGGAGAGATTACTACAGGAAGACGGTCAGGATGGACCACGTACCTAGAAGGAGAGCGTCAGGATGGAGCACGTAACTACAAGGAGATGGTCAGGATAGAGCACATAGCTACAAGGAGAGGGTCAGGATGGACCACGTACCTACAAGGAGATGGTCAGGATAGAGCACATAGCTACAAGGAGAGGGTCAGGATAGAGCACATAGCTTCAAGGAGAGGGTCAGGATGGAGCACATAACTTTCAGGAGAAGGTCAGGATGAAAACAGTAGAAACTATCTGTCTATCATTATCTTTGCACATCTTTTACAAAAATCAGTCATGGCTGCATTTAATCCTGGTATGTGTCAAGTAGTCGGCACACGGATGTCAATCATGCACTATACATTTGTACATGGACCCATTGATTTATATGCTTCCATGTGATCTGTGCTGCCAGGAAAAAAAGGACATGGTTCACATGGACACAAGGTCTATGTGAAAAAATAGATGTGTAGGCAGCACCATAGATTATAAAGGGTACATATGTGTCTCCAATATGTGTGAAAATAGATGCTACATGTATCGGCACCACGAACTTGTGTGTCAGGTGCGGACTCGAGAGTGTCTGAATAAACCACAACACAGTGGTGCACAGACCAACGGGTGTCCGGCGCACAATAACGGAACACCAGCCACACAATAACGGTGGGCCCAGACGGTATGGAACAAGGGAAGGGACACCTCCTGATCTTGCCTGAGTATGTACCCTGATTTCCTGGTGTCCCTATACAAGTTCTTTCACCCCACCGCCAAGCAGTTCCTCGCTGGCCCTGATCTCACCCTCATCAGTGAAATGGTCAGCAACAGCGCTAGTCCTTTCACTGAACTAATACTACATAAAGGGAAGGAAAGAGACATATTCCATCTTCACAGCTGCGGGCAAACTCCTAGGCAGCAGATGGCTCAGCACCAGTAGTAGCTCCTTCCACCCAGGCGGCTTGAACAGAATGAAATTCTATCACCAGCAATGGCTGATGGGTCATGTGACTATTTGAAGGAGAAGGGAATGGTAACAAGAGAAGCTGCAACTGGGAAAATCTATCAAGGAGCTGCTTGAAGCAAAACTACCATTAACCCATAGTGTGCCAAAAGAAATGAACTACCTTTAATATCCAGAGTCTCCCAAGGCAAAGAGACTCTGGGCCCAAACTTGTCCCAAGTCTCCAAGGTGCGGGAGACCAACGTGACAATATGAAGGAGGGCTCAGAGGTTTTTGAGATTGTATTCTTTACTCATGCAATGTTGGTAATGGTAGGTAAACGTCTGAGTGAGCCCACTCCATGGATGAAAAATATGCCCACATATAAATGGTCTCATGATGCTTTACAATTAGCATAGTACAAGATGCATGGCTGTGTGCAACTTTTCTTCTCCGTATAACTATTAATCTTTCAGATGTCCAAAAAATATCATGGACAGACTGACAATCTGCATTCTCCCAATGATCCAGGAGCAGTTTGGTAATGAATAATGCTTTTTACAGTACAAAGGAGCACCATATCACAGGGCCAATATAAGAACTAAGTGGCTTGATGAACAAATCATTGAAATTTTGGCTATGGCCAGATCTCAATCCTTAAAGTGTTTGGACAAAAAAAACAAAACAAAAATTGTGACAAACTCCAAGCACTGATTAGGCAAGATTGGGTTGCAGTCAGTCAGGACTGAAAGGCTTATTATTATACTTCAGTAACCATAGTAACATTTGACTAAAATATCTAAAATCACTTAAAGAGAACCTGTCAGCACAATTTTGTAATGTAAAATAAAGCCATAGCTGTAATACTGATTTCGTTCATACCTTTGGTGAAGAAATTTGCTTTGTTCTCTTTTAATCACCATTTTAAGCTAGAATGCTCATTAGATTTTGGTGCACACTGTTCCTGACTGTACACTGGGTCATCTCCTCCCTGTCTGTGATTCCCCAGCCTCCCCACTGCCTCCGGACTGTGAATGAAGTGCCTCCTCGCTTGACATTTCATCAATGACCTAACCTTCAGGGTACCTTTACACGCCGCTACGACAGGATGGATACAACCCGCTACAGGCTACAAATGTAGCTTGTAGCGTCAATATAGCCCGTAGTAGCGGCGTGTGAAGATGGGACGAGACAGCCGGCAACAGATACATCTGTTTCCGAGCACTGCTCGAAAACAGATGGCTACAAAGCCGATTGTAGCGAGCTGTATCGGCGTGTAAAGAAGGAACAGAAGGGTTGTTTCTACACCATGCTATGTAGCTGGGGCGTGACACAGGCTCCGGGATACCGCGCCCCTTCAGCGATCATTGGAGGAAGCTCCTGCGTTATGATTGGCAGTCGCTGCATAGGGAGGCATATTTAAGGAGCTGACCAGTCACACTACACAATTGCTCGAGCGTCATGTATTAATCAGCCTCCTGCGATGCCTGCCCAATCATGATGTTATTGCTTTGTCCTATCATCGTACGGACGTCTCGTAATCCACAATTGTGGCACGCCTATGTGCTGTCCCTGCTGCACCAGGTCCGCCCATATTAGCTTGTTGTAGCGGTGTGTAAATGAGGTAAGGTACGCTACAGATGGCTACTTGAGACACCCGGCGATGTAGCTAGCTATAGATGTAACGTAGCGTAGCGCACCTTGTGGCGGCGTGTTAAGAGGGTGCGTTGACCGTTTGTAACCGTTTGAGCGTGCTCGTGCACGTGAAGTAGCGGGTTGTATCCATCCTGTCATAGCGGCGTGTAAAGGTACCCTCACAGTCCAGAGGCAAGTGGAGAGGCCAGGGAATCACAGACAGGGAGGAGAAGACCCGATGTATAGCTCGACCCCTTTGCACCAAAATCCAATTAGCATACAACTTCAAATAGTGATTAAAAGAAGAACAAAGCAGATTTCTTCACTAACCATATCAATTTAATCAATAATACACATCCACTAAAACATGTCTTTACTTTAACGAGCAATTCCAGTAAGGTTAACCTGCACTAACTTGGTGGAGTGTGAGGACTTGTGAATCCCACTACCGGGGTGGGGGAGTTTAACACCAGTGGTCTTTACCACGTGTCTGGGTGCATACTCATCAACTAGAATATAGCATACTTTCATCCAATAGAAGAAAAAGTAGCACGCACTGTGGTGATCTTCATCGACTTTATTACTGTGAAACGGGTAACATGCAGACGTTTAAGGAGGATGCGGTCTATGCTCCTAGGACTACGATAGTTTCACGCTCAGGTGACCTTTAACGGGTCCACATCTGACGTTTTGTAGTAGTACGGTGAGTGCTACTCTTTTCTTCTATTGCAGGGGTTCCATTTTCCTATTGGTGGCCATTTAGAAATTTCTACAATCCTTCAGGGGCCGCACAAAATTATTAATTTGAAAATGACCAGCTATATTTGGTTAAACAATCAACTCACCCCTATTGTGGAGGCTGGAGCTGCTTCTCCTTGGCGTGGGTAATATAGGTCATGTTGCTTCTCAACTGCTTTTCCAGGTTTGCTAGAGCCCTAGACATCACAGGAGAGGCTGGGAGCATATACCATACATCACTGGGGAGGCTGAGGCTGCGGCATAGAGATCACTAGAGAGGCTGGGGGCATATACATCACTGGGGAGGCTGAGGCTGGGGCATAGAGATCACTGGAGAGGCTGGGGGCATATACGTCACTGTGGAGGCTGAGACTGGGGCATAGAGATTACTGGAGAGGCTGGGGCATATACATCACTGGGGAGGCTGAGGCTGGGGCATAGAGATCACTGGAGAGGCTGGGGGCATATACATCACTGGGGAGGCTGGGGCATAGAGATCACAGAAAGTCAGCAAAACGTGTCTGCCAGCCTGATCACTGCGGTCCCCAGTAATCTGCCCAGGCACCGCAAAAAAGTCATCGTGGGTCGCATTTGACCCTGGGGCTTGAGGTTCTCCACCCTGCTCTATTGGATGAAAGTATATCTTTACTTTACATTACATAATAGTACTGACAGTATCTCTTTAAGTAGAAGACTTTGTAAAAGCCAAAACTTGGTTACAGTTGGGTAACATCCCCTTATTAGCTGTGATGGCATCCCGATGGTTTGTCAAGCAAGTAAGAAACTGCAGATTTATATTAAAAAAACTTAGGCTCTGTTCACGTAGGGTCATGTCTTCTTTTCATGTTGAATCCATACCTTGACAAATCTTACCAGACCACACTGCCTTATTCTGAGGTCAGGAGAGTCTCGTATTCTAGTGCTGCCAACCACAATATTTCTGCGGTAAAAATTATTGAAACTACTGATGGAAACCATAAAAGCTAGTGCTTATATTTACCAAAATGTAATTGATTTCAAAGGAAACATTCTTTAAGGAAAAGAAAACAGTTATATAAAGGAAGGCTTTTCTTACCTATACAAACTATGTCCATGAAGCCGTACATGCCGTAGCAGATTTGGAACAGTAAATCCTGTCGCTGCCATTTGGCCGAGGGCTGAGAGAGGACCAGATTAACCAGGATATGCTGGCGATGAGGAAGAGGGAGCCCAGGATTATAGCTGCTATTTGGACCTTCTCGATCACAGTCAAAGAAATGGCCTGCCACTGCAATGCAGATTAAAGAGCCGTCAGGAACATATCGTTACCTCTTACCTGATGCTCTGTATTCCATCCAGAGACAGAAATACATCACCAGCCTATTGTCATATTTATTACATCAAACAAAGGTTCCATATATTCACAAGAAAACAAGCGCCTTTATTTCCTAAATGAACAATTTACATAATTCATGCATGGAGACGAATGCTTCCTATCTCCTGAATAGTAATCTACCTGCTGAATCAGGCGCTTTTCTGAACCATAGAAACAAAAAAATAACAATTTTGCCAAATGTAAAATAATTCTAGCATCTCTACGACAAGTACACAGAATCTGTACAATTCTGAAGACTGTGTATGCAGCTAACCTGGTCATAGGTCAAGGAGCACACAATGGACTGGAAGGCGACATTTAACCTCAATTATTCCACAAGTATCTCGTTGATTTGCTTTGTTCTTATTTTTCAAAGATCGAATAAAAATAATCCAGCTAATCGCTGCAGGACGGGCATCTCTGATCTCTAGTGACTAAATGTGTAGCATTACTTGGCAGCTAATCAAGGCAAGGATGGTCTAAGCACAGAACAGCGGGCCATTTTGGATTATTAAAATAGGGCTCTGAGCAAAACAGGTTCCTCACATTGACCGTGCTATGTGTTAAAAGAGCACATGGACAGGGGTGATTATTATGAAAGAAAAAGAAATAGGACTTAAAAAAATGTTAACTAACCAATCTAATCACTTATGAAGTATTCTACAAAAATTAGACATCGAATATGATTAAGTTTTTTGAAGTAACATTGAGGCTGTGTTATCTGTACAATGTTAAGAGTTCATTCATATCTAGGTACCAATGTAGAAGCTGTGTTCACATCTGTGTGCTAACATTTAAAGGGGTTGTCTACTACTTGGACAACCCCATCTCGATCTGAATATTACACCTTTTTAAACTGGATAAAACTTATAATGACCTCCGGTGCCAGTGCTGTTCCAGAAGTGTTTGCTCGGGCTGTGGAGTCGCTAAGCCAAACATCCAACTCCAACTCTTTAATCTTGCTGAATACAACTCTGACTCCAACTCCACCGAAAGGGACACCAAATCTGACTCAACTATGGCTGTTAAGTCAGTAAGCCAAACATTCGACTCAGACTTCTCAATTTCCCTGAATACGACTCCGACTCCACCCAAAATGGACACCAACTCCGACTGCACAGCCTTGGTGTTAGCGCTCACTTCCCTGAGTTTGCGTAAAAGTGCGATATCACGTGATCTCTACGGCCAATCACGGCTACTTCACTATTCGCGCCTTTGGACAAATCGTTTACAAGCGAGAGCATGTAAGTGATGAGAACGTGAAAATGTAAGTGATTTGTACAAAGGTGGGGCGAGTTGAGCAGTCACTGATTGGCTGCAGAGCTCACATGACATCACATTGATACCTGATCACGGTAGAGAGGGTGCTGACAGAACTACACTGGTGGTGAGTATAATAAGTTTTATTATTTTAAAAAGTGGACAGATTCGGTTTGAGAAGGGGCTGTTCAAAGAGTGGACTACTCCTTTAAACTGTATTCTTATCTAGGCACCAATGTAAAGGCAGTGATCACATAAATGCACCAGCATTAAGTGTGCCGTTACACTCGGCGACGTTCCAGCGATCCTAACAATGATACGATCTGGTAGGGATCGCTGGAACGTCACTACGTGGTTGCTGGTTTGATATCAAACAGTCAGATATACTCAATGACGAAGCAATGATACGGTGACTTGTATAACGACCTCTGTGGTCGTTTGGACCCTGTCACACAGCAGCTAGTCTGACGACTCAGACCTATGTGGCTGAGTTCTGAATTACCAATGAGGTCGTTGTTAAAGCATCAAACACACCGATGCATGCTGCCCAGCGGGGCCCGACGATCAAAAAATCGCCAAGGCCATTCCGACACGTTCGGCGATGTCACAGTGGGGGCCCGGTCGCTGCTACGTGTCAAACATGGCGAGATGGCTGGCGAGGTCGCTGTTGCGTCACAAAACCTGTGACGTAACAGCGATCTCGCTAGAGAACTTGCTATGTGTAAAGGGGGCTTAAGGCTACGTTCACACATCGCGTATTATTTGCGCTTTTTTGCGCGCGTATTTCCCCCCAAAGCGGACCTGCGTCTGCGTGTCACAGCAAAGTGAATGCACTTTCACTTTTGCTGTTCACACACAGCGCAATTTTCGGCCGCGCTTTTATGGGAGAAAGCGCGCGCGTAAAAAGAATGAACATGTCAATTCTTTCCGTCTTTTTACGTGCGCCTTCTCCCATAGGCCCCATTTTAACCCCTGGAATTACGCATCGTCATTCAGACGATGCGCATTCCAGAGCGGGGCAAGGGGTATGTGCAGGAAATGATGTCACACAGGAACAGCCCCAGGGAAAACAGGAACAGGAAATCCCACCATTTTGGGATTCCTGCTTTCCCGTGGCTGTCCCTGGGTCCCGCTGCACCCGCCGGCCATTATCTGCTCCAGCTTCCCCTGTGTCCTGTTCCCGCTCCGTCCAGCTTCCCCTGTGTCCTGTCCCCGCTCCGTCCAGCTTCCCCTGTGTCCATATCCCCGCTCCGTCCAGCTTCCCCTGTGTCCATATCCCCGCTCCGTCCAGCTTCCCCTGTGTCCTGTCCCCGCTCCGTCCAGCTTCCCCTGTGTCCATATCCCCGCTCCGTCCAGCTTCCCTGTGTCCATATCCCCGCTCCGTCCAGCTTCCCCTGTGTCCTGTCCCCGCTCCGTCCAGCTTCCCCTGTGTCCTTGTTCCCACTCCGTCCAGCTTCCCCTGTGTCCATATCCCCGCTCCGTCCAGCCCCCCTGTGTCCATATCCCCGTGTCCTGTCCAGCCTGCACCCTCCCATACAGGTCCCCGCCATCCACCCGCCCTCCTCCTATAGTTTTTCGGCCGGCGGGCTCATGCGCCCACCGGTCAAGCTGCAGGCCCCCTCCTCCCTGCTCTTACCCACCCCCCTGCTCGTACCCAGCCCTGCTCACCTATTCCGGTCCGGCGGGCTGCACGCGCCGGTGCACCGGCCCGCACCGTCGGCCTCCTCTGCAGTCTCCGGTGTGGCCCCTCCTCTTCTCAGGGCTCCTCCTCCTCATCGGTGGGTAAGTATGAATAGATGGATGGGTGAATGTATGTATGTATGTGTGCGTGCTTGGATGAGTGCATGCATGAATGTCAGCTTGCATGAATGTCAGCGTGCATGCGTGGATGTGTGTGTACGTGGTGTGCGTACGTGGATGTGTGCGTACGTGGATGTGTGCGAACGTGGATGTCAGCATGCGTGCGTGGATGTGCGTGCGAGGATGTCAGCGTGCGTGGATGTGTGTGTACGTGGATGTGTGTGTACGTGGATGTGTGTGTACGTGGATGTGTGCGTACGTGGATGTGTGCGTACGTGGATGTGTGCGTACGTGGATGTGTGCGAACGTGGATGTCAGCATGCGTGCGTGGATGTGCGTGCGAGGATGTCAGCGTGCGTGGATGTGTGCAAACGTGGATGTGTGCGTACGTGGATGTGTGCGAACGTGGATGTCAGCGTGCGTGGATGTGTGTGTACGTGGATGTGTGTGTACGTGGATGTGTGCGTACGTGGATGTGTGCGTACGTGGATGTGTGCGTACGTGGATGTGTGCGAACGTGGATGTGTGCGAACGTGGATGTCAGCATGCGTGCGTGGATGTCAGCGTGCGTGGATGTGTGCAAACGTGGATGTGTGTGTACGTGGTGTGCGTACGTGGATGTGTGCGTACGTGGATGTGTGCGTACGTGGATGTGTGCGAACGTGGATGTCAGCATGCGTGCGTGGATGTGCGTGCGAGGATGTCAGCGTGCGTGGATGTGTGCAAACGTGGATGTGTGTGTACGTGGTGTGCGAACGTGGATGTGTGCGTACGTGGATGTGTGCGAACGTGGATGTCAGCATGCGTGCGTGGATGTGCGTGCGAGGATGTCAGCGTGCGTGGATGTGTGCAAACGTCGCTGTGTGTGTACGTGGCTGTGTGCGTACGTGGATGTGTGCGTACGTGGATGTGTGCGAACGTGGATGTCAGCATGCGTGCGTGGATGTCCGTGTGAGGATGTCAGCGTGCGTGGATGTGTGCAAACGTGGATGTGTGTGTACGTGGTGTCGTACGTGGATGTGTGCGAACGTGGATGTCAGCATGCGTGCGTTGATGTGTGTGGATGTGCGTGCGAGGATGTCAGCGTGCGTGGATGTGTGCGAACGTGGATGTGTGCGTACGTGGTTGTGTGCGAACGTGGATGTCAGCATGCGTGCGTTGATGTGTGTGTGGATGTGCGTGCGAGGATGTGAGCGTGCGTGGATGTGTGCGAACGTGGTTGTGTGCGTACATGGATGTGTGCGAACGTGAATGTCAGCATGCGTGCGTTGATGTGTGTGTGGATGTGCGTGGTTGTGTGCGTGCGTGGATGGATGGGTGCAACAAGGGATCAAGTGTCCCCTTGTTATAGTCTCTGGGATCATAGTCATGGTGCACTGTATAACAGATCATTGTCATACAGTGCACCACAACTCTGCCCCCGAGACTGTAGGAAGAGGACACTTGATCCCTTGCTGTAGTCTCTGGATTGAGCAGAGGCGATCGAGCATCGTGGGACCTTCGTTGTGGACTACGTCGGAGGCGATCGAGCGTCGTGGGACCTTTGTTGTGGACTACGTCGGATCTTTATAATAAAGATGGAGTCCGAATTTTGTTTGTGTTTTTTTTCTAATAAAAAGATTTTTCTATGTGTGTATTTTCTGACTATTTACCAGAGATTCCTAATGGCGGGTCTAACATTGGCCCTATATTATGAATCTCGGGCTTAGTGCCAGCTGCCAATAAAAAGCTGGCATTAACCCCTTTATTACCCAGTTTGCCACCGGCACCAGGGCAACTGGAAGAGCATGGGTACAGCGCCAGAAAATGGCGCTTCAATGAATGCGCCATTTTCTGGGGCGGCTGCGGGCTGCAATTCGCAGCATGGGGGGCCCAGAACGCTTGGGCCTTTCCATGCTGAGGATTCCAGCCCCCAGCTGCCTAGTTGTACCTGGCTGGGCCAAAAATATGGCGGAGCCCTATGTCATTTTTTTTTTTCTAGAATTAGTTCTAGAAATAAAAAAATGGGCTTTGCTGTATTTTTGGTTGCAGCCAGGTACAACAAGGCAGCTGGGGGTTGCTGGCAGTCTGTAGCTGCCAAGTTGTACCTGGCTGGACTAAAAATATGGCGGAGCCCCATGTCATTTTTTTTTCTAGAATTCTAGAAATAAAAAAAAAAATGGGCTTCGCTGTATTTTTGGTTGCAGCCAGGTACAACGAGGCAGCTGGGGGTTGCTGGCAGTCTGTAGCTGCCAAGTTGTACCTGGCTGGACCAAAAATATGGCAGAGCCCCATGTCATATTTTTTTTTCTAGAATTAGTTCTAGAAATAAAAAAAAAGTCCTTCGTTGTATTTTTGGTAGCCAGCCAGGTACAACTTGGCAGCTGGCTTACTGGAATCCTCAGCGTGGAGAGACCCAAATGTTGTGGGTCCCCCACGCTGCAAATTGCAACCCACAGCCACCCAAGAAAATAGCGCATTCATTAGAGGCGGCATTTTCTGGTGCTGCAACCCAACTCTTCCAGTTGCCCTTGTGATGGTGGCACACAGGTTCTCCATACACGACATGGTGTCAGCTAACAATTTCAATGGAAAATTAGCTCCAATTGTTAGCGGAAACCTTGTTGCGTATGGAGAGCCACTCCCTGTGTGCCTGAACATTGGAGCTCCCCCACAAGTGACCCCATTTTGGAAACTAGACCCCCTAAGGAACTTATCTAGATGCATAGTGAGCACTTTGTTTCCCCAGGTGCTTCATAAATTGATCCGTAATAAGGAATAAGTACGTTTTTATTTTCACAAAAATTTATTTTTTCATTTTTACGGATCAATTTGTGAAGCATCTGGGGGTTCAAAGTGCTCAATATGGATCTAGATATGTTTCTTTGGGGGTCTAGTTTCCAAAATGGGGTCACTTATGGGGGAGCTCCAATGTGGAGACACACGGGGACCCTCCAAACGCGACATGGTGTCTGCTAACAATTTGAATGGAAAATGAGCTCAAATTGTTAGCGGACACCATGTTTGGAGGGTCCCTGTGTGTCTCCACATTGGAGCTCCCCCACAAAGGGAGGCTAAGGAGGACATGGAGGAGACGAGACCAGGGAGGAGAGGAGGCCACTGTACAGTGCTAACCACTGAGCCACTGTATACAGTGCTAACCACTGAGCCACCATATACAGTGCTAACCACTGAGCCACCGTATACAGTGCTAACCACTGAGCCACCATATACAGTGCTAACCACTGAGCCACCATATACACTGCTAACCACTGAGCCACCATATACAGTGCTAACCACTGAGCCACCATATACAATGCTAACCACTGAGCCACCATATACAGTGCTAACCACTGAGCCACCATATACAGTGCTAACCACTGAGCCACCATATACACTGCTAACCACTGACCCACCATATACAGTGCTAACCACTGAGCCACCATATACAGTGCTAACCACTGAGCCACCGTATACAGTGCTAACCACTGAGCCACCATATACACTGCTAACCACTGACCCACCATATACAGTACTAACCACTGAGCCACCATATACAGTGCTAACCACTGAGCCACCGTATACACTGCTAACCACTGAGCCACCATATACAGTGCTAACCACTGAGCCACCGTATACAGTGCTAACCACCGAGCCACCATATACAGTGCTAACCACTGACCCACCATATACAGTGCTAACCACTGAGCCACCATATACAGTGCTAACCACTGAGCCACCATATACAGTGCTAACCAGTGAGCCAACATATACAGTGCTAATCACTGAGCCACCATATACAGTGCTAACCACTGAGCCACCATATACAGTGCTAACCACTGAGCCACCGTATACAGTGCTAACCACTGACCCACCATATACACTGCTTGGGTTACCCTTGCTGGACATAGAAAATGCAGCATGTAGATTGTCCATTCTCTAGTTCACTTTTCAATGGAGAATGTAATAATGGAAAAGAAAGGAAATGACATCACAAGGCTTTTTTTTTTCTTTTTTTTTTTTTAACAAACTTCATTTCTATGTGTTTGCAGTACACATGCAGAAAAAAACGCGTCCGTAAAAAAACGCATCAAAAAACGCATGTGTGTGAACACACATGCGTTTTTTTACGCGCGTAAAAAAACGCGCGCTTTAGAAAACTGCATGCGTAAAAATACGCGACAAATACGCGATGTGTGAACAATGTAAAGGCTCTGCTCACATCTGTGTACCAACTTTCAGGCTATGTTCTTATCTGGGTTCTAATGTAAAGGCTGCGTTCTTATCTTGGTTCTAATATATAGGCCCCGTCACACACATCAATGTCGCCAGCGATCTGATCGCTGGCGACATTGACGGCTGATCGCTGGTGAGCTGTCACACAGGCAGACTCACCAGCGATCAGTACCAGCGAGCGCGCTGGAATCCATGTAAACAAGCGGGGTAACTAAGCGCTGCTCGGCGCTTCATTACCCGCTGTTTACCATGGATACCAGCTCCCAGCGCTTGCTGAGAGGCGCTGGGAGCTGGCTGATCGCACGTCTCCCAGTGTCACACGCAGCCATGCTGCGTGTCCACCGGGCGTCCATCGCCTGGTTTTCGGACCTGTCCGAAAACCTGGCGACCATCAACCAGCGATTCACCATGTCACACGCGTCAATATTGCTGCAACGTCACGTGCAGCAGTGACATTAACAGCGATATTGATGCGTGTGACGGCCCCTTAAAGGCTGTGTATCAATATTAAGACTATTAAGTATTATTATCTGGATACAATGGGTTGTCTTCATATATGTGCTTCTACATTAAAGGAGTGTACTACTTTTACAAAAAGTGGTTTGCAAACAAATAATAAGAATAGAGCAGGTACTCACCTTTCCTGAGTTCAGTGCCTGCTCCATTCACTTCTCCAGTCTAATTCCTCATTACATTCACGCCAGTGTTTTTGTCGTAAATATCTCTCAATTAGTAACTTTTTGATTTGCGACAAATTCATAGAACAATCTCAGCATTTTTTCAAGTTATCTTTTGTGGTTTCTCTTGTTTTCTGATTTTTATGTTAATGTGGCATTTCAAAATGTTGTGGAAAAAATAATGAAAACCCTGATGCAAACCAAGTCCAGTCCACCCAGTGATTTCATATACAAGTATTTTGGCACAATTTGTATGCAACATTTTGCAAACTATGTGACTTTTCCTACTAAAAAGTTGCAAAATCAATCAAAGACAGAAAAGCAACAAAATCTTTGGCATTGCAAAAAACATTAGAAATGTGGGCACCTTCTTGCTGAATTTTGCAAAAAATATCAATGAAAACCACAAATCAAAAGAGAAAAGGGACTTTAAAAAAAGGTGAATGTGTTTTGGCTGCTGACTGTGTCAACCCCATTTTACTGTATACCGGTGTTTTTTTTATTCTGAAGAGGGGACAATTCAAGTCCTGTAATGCACAGATGACTTTAATTAACTTCATATTATGGAAAAAACATGATCAAACAAGTCAACCTATTTTATTGTAATGGTGTTTTTTATTCTAAGGAAAGGGCCATTTTAGTGCAGTAATTGTATAGGTGACTAGCAGGGCTGTGGGGTCGGGAGTTCATTTTGGTGGAGTCGGGGTTGAATTCAGGGAAATTGAGGAGTCAAGAGTTGAAGTTGGAGGATTGGTTTACCAACTGCACACCAGGGCAGTGGACGTGGAGATGCAGACTCAGTGAACATTTGGTTGGAGTCGGAGTTAGAGCCAGAGGATAGGCTTAGTGACTCCACAACCCTGGTGACTAGAACCCTTAATATTAACAAACTTATTTTTATGTGCTGAACATTGCAATGTTGGTTAATATTCACAGTTTTTCTCCATACTTCTTGAAGGAGGAATACTGGTCCATTTGGCCATCGATGAGAAAAACAGCAGAACCAGGAACTTTGGCGACTAATACTAACACTACCATAACGTGTCATAATACCTTTTCTCTCTCAATCTATATATACTTATAGTGCAAATGAAGAAAGCTGGACACTGCAGGTTTACATGAAGGAGGCCGGTCATCACTATTATACTGTTAGCAGTGGACTAGGAAAAATGCCAGAAAAGGGTGTTGCACTATTCAGTAAAAAATTAACATCAGAAGTACTTTTGAAGAAAGGACGGCACTGACCCATGGCAGACCGGCTTTTTAGGCTTTAATTCCAGATAAACATGTACATTCGTATAAAAACAGGTGCAGGGAGGGGGTGGAGGGAGGACAACGGTCCACCGTTTTGTACCAGGCTGGTACTTATGCGGGTCCCGGTACGAAACGGTGGACCGTTGTCCTCCCTCCACCCCCTCCCTGCACCTGTTTTTACACGAATGTACATGTTTATCTGGAATTAAAGCCTAAAAAGTCAGTCTGCCACGGGTGAGTGATGTTCTTTCTTCAAAAGTACTATATATACTTATAACAGAGTTGCAGTAGGAAGTGTCTGTCTTGTTTTCTGACTTTATATGTGAGCTAAGAAGAGTTGGGCATGTCATAGTCACATGGCTCGTGTCCTTGTATATTTAGCTTTGCAGTAACTTAGATTTAAATGGAACATGTCAGGTCCCTGCTACTATGGCAGTATGGCACAGATTTCTTTATTCCATTAGGGTATAATCCTTGATCAATACATCTTTAAGCTGCAGTGTTGCATACGCTAATGAGGCAAGGCGTCTACGGTATTTCTTCATCTGAATAGTCTTGCCTCCCGAGTTCTATTCATGGGTAAAATTGACAATCTTCAAACCCCATCATAGTAGGACCATTATGCAAGCTGTCACTCATGCCCAGGGAGGCGTGATTAGAAGATATTAATCAGGACTAGCACAAGAGAACACATGCTCTGCTGGAGTAGTCTTGCCTCATCTGCAAGAATGCAGCATTAGCATGGAGCGACCAGTATCCCGAGAACATGTCATCAGGATCAATAATTTGCAGTCTGGTTGCTCTTTAATGATCATTAGAGGTTTGTGTGCAATAAACTCTTTGTGCATCAGGGTGAGACTTTGGGTAGGGTCTTGGGCTCTGCCCCAGCCTTTCCGCTATCTCTGATGTCCATATTTTCTTAAATTTTGCACATTGACCTCCTGGCGGGCTTCAACAAAATGGTGCTGGGGGTAGTGCATTGCAGATTGAAATCGCCAGCTTATCATTGAGATGAAATTTCTATCTGTGCATGTACTGCCTCTAGCGCCATTTACTGAAACCTGCTAGGAGATCAATATGCACATGCGCCATTATCTGCGCCATTTTACTGGAGCCCACCGGGAGCTCAGTGTGCACAGCTGGCGGTGCAAAATTTAAAACTAAGATAATATTCAGACAGCAGAGACAGTGAAGGGCCAGGGCACAGCCGAAGACCCTACCCGCAGTCCTGCCTGATGCATGAAGAGTTTACTGCACTCGAACTTCTAATGATCATTAAAGTGCAAACAGGCTGCACATTTCTATACTTCAGGTACCTAATAAATCAGAACAGTGCCTTTATGGCCTTTAGTTTAACATACCTGATCCTGATGACAAGTTCGCTATAAACAAATGAAACTGTAAAAAAAGGATTGAAGTAAAGTACAGTAAATCAGTCAGTTATCCAGTAGCAGCAATTTCTGACATTTCTTGAAAGACTCAAAATGATGTCAGATGACATGTTCCAGGCCCGTGAGTCAGCCAACACGTGAAGCCTTTCGTTGTACACATCCAGTAGTCAGATCGCTCGCCATGCAATTAGCCGCTGACTCATCGTCTATGAATCTTTACTACATTAAAAGCCGAGGTCTCACAAAGTCCAACATATGACACATATAATAAAACAGCTAAATATAATTCGCGCTTACACCTTGCTAGAATAACTGTATTAAGACAGATGATTATACTGGTACCTCAGCCTCCAAAGCCTTCCTGTACATAAAGCCGTATAACCTTGTGTATATACATACCAGAGTGATGTCCCCAGCTGGAAACTGAGGGGGGACACTATATAACCTGTCATTTTAACAAGTTGCAATAGAACACATGCAGCATAACCACAATGTATTCATTTCCACTATTTATTTGGTATTTTTTTACATTGATGGATAAAATCATCTCTTATATAAAGTAAACTGAATGCATAACTATTTATCCACACATTCAAGTAACTATTTAGTGGCGTTAAGAGCAGTGGTAATTATTGACTTTGAATAAGCAAACTGCTAATTCTCATGAGGTCACAGTACCCATAATAAATAATTAACCTACCTATAAAAACTGACACCACAGAGTAAGTATGGGTTAAAATAAGCTTTATTGGTCGGTACTTTGTAAGGTTAATAAATTAATAATCATTAATGTCATAAATAATTCAACAACTGGAGAATACCATAAAATCTCCTAAATTGAATAAATAAATAATTAAACCAATAAATATATATGTGAAAATTACAGATCCACCCAGATTACTGAGTGACCCACCCTTAACAAAGTACACAAGACCGATCCTGTAACAAGAATAAACAATTATACATCAAAAATTAAGGGTGGGAAGGGCGAGGCTTCTTCAGGGCTCTTCTGGTAACTGGCAGCATCTGACAGAAACTGCCAGTTTATATATCATACACTGCCCCCCCTTATTTCCCCCCCTGGCCTATCAGCTGACAGATAATTTGGGCGCAAAAATTCCTGTTAGAATCGGTTCTAACCGGTTTACCTCACAACTCCTATCCCATTAACTTTAATGATCCCATTATAAAGAATAGGGCACGTTCCCTCATGATGTCCCTCATTTTATTCAAAATGGGGACATCTCATTCTCAAGCCCTGTCTATGTGCGTGTGAACAGTGGAAAAAAAAACACAGTACAAGGACATATATTCAAAAAACTTACCAAAAATAGCCCAAAGGTCTCATATCCAATACACCATAGCAGGCCCCAGTGGTAAAGGCAACAATACAGGTGCACAATAATGATGCAAGAATCACTCTCAACCTGCCAAGACATGGGGGAGGTGATTGGTGGTATTTTATATGCACACAGATGAGGTTTGCATACGGTGTCAGTCACACATGCAAGTATGATCCAGTACCTGTATGCAGCCTATTGATTATGCTATTAGATCAGATGGGCTGCCCTGCACTATATATATGCACCACACAGGAGAGACGCTCTAGACTAGAGGGCCCAGCTGCATCCTGCATAAAGGTAAAAAAAAAGTACAAAAAAATTATAAATGATAATGTGAGGTATTAGTGGATATTTTGGCCAAAACATGCAAGCTTGTAATTGAAATCAAGGGTAGTTTTTTTTTCTCTTCTGAATATAGTGTAAAGGCCACTTTACACACACAGATATCTGTGACCAACTTCTGAACAGATCTCTGGTTGCAGTGAAATCATGGACACATTGTTACATTTGTACACAGCCACAAAGTGGAGCAATGTGTCCATGATTTCACTGCTACCAGAGATCTGTTCAGAAGTTGGTCACAGATATCTGTGTGTGTAAAGTGGCCTTTAGGGACTTGTAGGTATGAGGACCCTTAGGGAATGTGCCCACAGAACGTTTTTGCTGCGTTTTTGGTGCGTTTTCTGCATGCGGTTTACCATTGGTTTTATGGTAATGTATGCTAATTTGTTCCTGCGGTTTTGATTCCCAGCAAAACCAATGTGTTTCACAGAAACGCTGTGCCCACACATTGGTTTTGCAACTGTCAAGAACTGTCAAATCCCTGCGTTTTTGGTGGGGATGGGAAAGAACTGACATGTTACAGTAATTATTTTCCTGCGTTTTTGCTCAAGTCAATGGAAAAAACGCAGGAAGAACGCAGCTATGAAAAATGCAGTAAAAACGCACAAAAAACGCACATAAAACGCGCAAAAAACGTGCAAAAAACGCAGACAAGATCATAGCTAATCTCCTGTCAAGGACTCTAGGATCCTCAGGTTTTGCTGCGTTCAGGACTGCTTAAAAAACGTCCTGTGGGCACATACCCTTAAAGTGGTTTTAAAACTTGCGTATTTGGCCAAAATATCCACCAATACCTCACGTTATTCTTTTGTCATTGTTTTGCACTTTTTTATCTTTATGCGGATGCAGCTGGCCCTCTGAGGCGTCTGTCCTGTGTGGTGTATATGTGTAGTGATGGACAGCCAGTCTGGTATAATAATATGGGTGTGATAAAAAGGTTGCATACAGACGCTCTGCATCATACTTGCTTGTCTGACTGACGCCCTATGGAAAACTCATCTGTGTGCATGTAAAATACCACTACACCTCCCCCAGGTCATGGCAGGTTGAGAGTAATTGTTGCATTGGTATTATGTATCTGTGTTGCCTTTACTACTGGAGCCTGCTGTGTCCTGGTAAGATGCAATGTATATCAGACCTTTTGGCTGCTTTTTTAAGGAGTGTAAACAGTGATTGAAGTATTCTCGCCGTAATTCACTACTTGCATTAAAAAGGTTTTCCGCTACTAATGTGATTCTCTTTCTTTTGTCCTAACTCTTCCTCAATATACTTCTGCTACCTACTGTGCTCCTGGAAGCTGATCTCTGGGACACTCATAAACTGTTGTTCTAGCTTTGCTCTTCCTGGGTTGCAGACTAGAATCAGACGAACAGAGCAGGGCACATCATTGGTGGGGGCAGGGCTGCCTCTCTGTGAGTGACAGCAGTTTGGGCACGCATGTCCAGATCACACTTCACTTTCCTCTCAGCCCTCACCAGTGACGTGCCCACTCAGCGGTCCAATTTAAGGTCTGCAGCCCGAAAGATAAAAGCTACAACAACAATAAAGGTATTTATTGGTGTCTTAGAGATAAGATTACAGGAGGAAGGTAACATAAGTATGTTAGGAAAGTGTTAGGCTGGTTTCACACTACGATTTTTCTAAATCCGATGCTGTCCGATGAAAATCGGACAGCATCGGATCCGAATTTGGCCCCATGCATCCCTATGGGCATCGGACCGAATCGGATGTGCACTAAATGGCATCCGATTAGATTCTGTCCGATTTTATTATCGGTGCAAAAATCGGCGCCTGCTCCGATTTTTGCACTGAAAATAAAATCTGACAGAATCGGATCGGACCAAATCGGATGGCATTTAGTGCACATCCGATCCGACCCGATCAATATAACATGGGGCCCTATGGAGAAGGGTCCGAGGAAACATCTGATGTCTCCTCGGACCCGATTTTAGTGTACTGAGCATGCTCAGTACATTAAAATAGCTCCTAAAAGTGAAACAAAGGGTTAAAAAAAAAAAAAAAAAAAAACTATATTCACCTGTCCACGAGGCCCCCGGCGTCTCCGGTGTCTCCAGGTGTCTTCCGGTATCTTGCTGTTCTGTCTTCTGTGCTGCCAGGACCTGCCGTGATGTCACAATCACATGACTGCCGGTTATTGGTTACTGGCAGTCATGTGATTCTGACATCACGAGAGGTCGTGGCAGCACAGAAGACAGAACAGCAAGATACCGGGAGACGCGCGGGACCGTGCAGGAGTCGTGGACAGGTGAGAAAAGATTGGAGGAGAGGGGGAGGACACAGGGGGGACCGGGGGACCGGAGGACACATGGGGGGAACCGGAGGACACATGGGGGGAACCGGAGGACACATGGGGGGACCGGAGGACTGGGGGAGGACACATAGGAGGACCGGGGGCCAAGAGGGGAGGACCGGGGGTGCAGAGAGGAGACACAGGGGATAAGAGGAGAGGACCGGGGGCCAAGAGAGGAGGACCGGGGGCCAAGGAGAGGGAGGACCGGGGGCCAAGAGGAGGAGGGCCAAGAGGGGTGTACCGGGGGCCAAGAGGGGAGGACCGGGGGCCAAGAGGGGAGACCGGGGGCCAAAGAGGGGAGGACACAGGGGATAAGAGGAGAGGACCGGGGGAGAGACAGTGACAGCTAGGGAGCGATCTGACAGGAGGGCGGCATCCTATTTTCTGTCGGAATCGGATGCCTATTTGGCATCCGATTCCAGGCATCAGAGGAATGCGATGCTGTCCAAATAATATCGGACAGCATCGGATTTTACAAAATCGTAATGTGAAAGTAGCCTTAGACATTTATTATTTATTTGCCTTCAGATCAATCTCGAGCCATGGCGACTTGATGGATGAACGCTATGTAGGAAGATCGACCTTGTGCCAGCCTAGATAGCTCCACCAGGGTCTCCTCCACCATTATCTTGACAACATCAAGCCATTGGGTTGCTGGTCTTCCTGTTCACCTTGTACATTCTATTCTTCCTACCATAATGTCTTTCTGTAGTGATTTTTCTCTTGGTATGACGTGTCCAAAGTAGGCAAGTCGTAGCTTGGTGATCCGTGCTTCAAGTGACATGTCTGGCTTGACTTGTTCCAAAATGGATTTGTTTGTTCTTTTTGCCATCCATAGTATTGATAACATCCTTCTCCAGAACAACATTTCAAAGGCGTTGATTCTTTCCTCTGTTATCGTCCATGTTTCACTTATGTATGTTACTGGGGAGCCGGCAGATGCAGTTAATAAGCCGGTTATGTCGGTTTAACCCCATGCTTCTGTCCTGCCAGGTTGTGTCCAGTTTTGTCCAGACTCCCTAGACACAAACTGACAGGACAAAATGTGTCCGAAGGTGTTAATTATTTATTTAGTTGAAAGGCGGCAATTTCAGCACTACTGTGTGGAGCTGAAATCACTGGTGGCTGCAGTTCAGGACTCAAGAGCTCTTCATGGTCCTGAACGTTAAAACTGGGTGCTGACCGTGGTGCTGAAGCTCCACAGAAAGCAATCTGAACAGCTTCAGCACATCGGTCAGCACCCAGTGTGCCCTGTCTGATAAAGCAACACTGGTCCGAGTGCAATGCGAGTTGCCCTCACATTGCACTCGCATGAGTCACTCACACAGGGTGCCTCCACCCTTAGTCATGTACTTCAAATTAGCAAAGGTGTCACAGTCTCCAGACATCAGCACCAGTCTCTGGTCCATTACCAGCTTTTGTTTGACAAGGGTAAGAAAGGGTAAAAGATTTAGCTGGCCAGATGTTTAAATAGGTAAGGCTGGCTTCACACTACAGTTTTTGGGATCCTATTCTGTTTGCTTTTGAAACAAATAGAACAGGATCGTTTTTGCCTCCCATGTATCCCTATGATGCTAGATTGGTTTTGTGCATTCAGTCCCAGATTCGTTTCTGTCCTGTTTTTCACCGGCCCTAAAAACGAAGACTGCACCGTTTTTGGGCTCCGGTGACAAAACCGGACAGAAACTAATTCGGTCTGGTCTGGGACACTTAACATTGGAGCCTATGGAGCGGATTTGGGAAAAAACAGAATTGTTTCCCGCATCCAGTTCCAGGATAAAGAGCATGCTCAGAACAAGAGTACTGCTCTGTACCCGTGGTATATGTGTGTAATATCACTTTAGCAGTGTATCTACATACACTGCTAAAGTGATATTAAATAAAGGAATGGTTAAAAAAAAAAAATTCTCACAATGCATGCACCTCTGATGGATAAAGGACCTGTGCATCAGCTAATGAGAAGCTGCAGAACAAGAGGTGAATAAACTACTTTTATAAACTTTCTCATAGCGGTTTAGGGACAGAAAGGGATGGTTACAAATGGATTACTATGGTGCAGGGACAGGTTAAAACAGGCTGGGGGGGTCATTTGTAGAGGTCAAGTTCCCTTTAACCCTGCTCTTTCTGTGTCCGGATCCCGGACCCAGACACAGAAATGGCATCCGGAGTTGCCAATCCGGACCTGTCCGTTCCTGTTAATAGGGTCCTGCAAAAAACAGGATCCCCACGGACAAGAACAAAATGTAGTGTGAAGCCAGCTAAGACTGCTCTCTTCTGTTTTTGCATTGCTTATGATATAGAAAGTATCAGATCTATCTACTAAAATAAGCGGTCAGCCAGCCCCCTTTTGCACACAGCCCCCTTCGCACACAGAACTGGTCATGTGAATTGCTAAGTGAAGTATATGGGCTCATCGATATCGTCTTATTTGACACATTTGAAGTATGTAACGATTCGAGCATTGTATGCCATTTTTTCTTGTACCCATCTTCTGACCAGAACTTTTTTAACTGTGTTGTTACGGACACTGCTGACAATAGTGACTAAGAAAACATCTAAAGAGCAGTTTATTTAATCTGACGCTTTCCAAATTAAAAAGAACAGCTGTTTTTGGAGGTGTCAGTCATTGTGCGGCTTGCTGTGTGTATCCTATTTTGTAACATTTTCAAGAAGCCAGAAGTGTTACTAATGTATGACAGCAAACAGCAGTAAGTGGCCTCATGTGCAACATATTCCTCCAAAACTGCGAGACGTCGTGATGCAAACATCACACATTTGTGCCAGAAAAATGCAGTCTAAGGGTTTTTTTTTATAACTTATTACAAGATTCTCGATATGTCACATTTTGGTCTCTAAATGTTTATTCAGAGATTTGCTGCTGAGGGAAACAATACTTTACGTATGATGACATTGTAATGTAGTCGATTTTCGTGTGGAGTTATAATCAGAATTCTGCTGCTTCCTTTAGTTATGATGGCTCAGCGGCCCGCTGCTGGATCCGTTTATCTCCAGAGCCTGTTGTGGTGTCTAGCATGGTGGGGGATGTTGTATTTATACTGTATACAGGTGACTGAGGACACGATAATGGCACTGAGTTACAAGAAGTGAGTCCCTGACCTCGATACTGCAGTCACTGCAGGGACACATATATAAGATTATCTCAGCACAGGAGCTGTGGTTGATCAGACCATGTCCCAGTATGGTCAGACATATCCCTTACACAGTACATAGCAGGACACATATATAAGATTATCTCAGCACAGGAACATTTTTTAAACATCTAACTGTGGCAATTACTATTGTTCAAATATCTATTGATTAAAATGGACTTTAAAATTAACTTTGTTTGTTGGAAAAACCTTTTAATGAACAGGCCGCTAAATGTTTACAATGTCTGCCGGAGCATGGCAAATACTTAAGATGTAGTGTGTAACAATGGGAATCTTGACAGTGTGTTATGTCCTCCCCGTTTGGATCCTGCCGTTTCACAGTCCCTGGCGGTCGTCATATAACCTCTCATACAGGATCCTTGTACTTGCGGTCACGTGCCGACCACTTTCTCTTCTGCTTTTCTCATTGCTTCATTGCAATGTCAAGATCTTTTTCTTCTGCAGTATGCTGCAGTCTAGTATTGCTTATGCTCTGATTAATCATAGGGATTAGGGGGCATTCAGGCGGGTGTCATTTTTGTGTATTTGAAGCTCATTATTATTTTGGTTTAAGTGTCCCAGCAAATTTGCAGCTAGAAGGTGAAAAGTGCTTCTAATATAAGCACAGAGCGGATCAAAGGGACTTCAGAAATACAATTCAGGGAAGCTTCTTACAGGCAGAAAATAGTTGTGCGTCCTAAAAAAAGAGAAATCATTGCTTTGCCTCAAATAATGAAAATCTTCTTGTACTTCAGTTCTAAATTTGGCAATTTAGATTTGCCATTAGCGTTTGATCATTGTGTAGTTATAAGCTTGGCTTCTGGGGGAGATAACAAGCATAACTGACTTATTGCTGGAGATTTTCACATTTAATTCATTAGCTTGAGGTTCATGTTATTATTTTGGTCTATGAATAAGTCATTGACACCTGGTATCTTCTGTCGTCAAGGTGTAAAAACGGGTAGAAGACCGACTGCCTCCAACTACATTACTCTACATTACCTTGTCTATAGCTGAAGATATGTGTTTGATCAGCCCAATTTCTGTAAACCCCTTTGTCCACCACATGTGTCGTAAATGGGATTCCCCAACATGATCTTGACAGCTTCTCTCTCTTTGAACCCCCCAATCAATTGGGATCTGTGTATGAACTACCCCGTCAGTACTTGTTTCCCCATCTTTATGGATTCCTTAAAAGGTGCAACATTTGGCATGTTGTTTACAATAGCTTGGACAGGCCCTGGGCCAGGCGGGGGGGGGGGGGGGGGGGGGGGGGTTGGCCGGTGCTGGCGGGTTGTTGCTTATGCGGCTCTCCTACCTGCGCTGCTGAGCGGCCATATACATTCCTGGGAGCCGGGACGGTAGAGGAGAGGTGGGATCAGGCAAGGGAAGCAGGAAGCTTCCCTTGCCTGATCCTCCTCTCCTCTGACATCGGGTTACAGGGGTCGGCTGGGGGC
Organism: Allobates femoralis; assembly: GCA_033576535.1. Taxonomy (NCBI): domain Eukaryota; kingdom Metazoa; phylum Chordata; class Amphibia; order Anura; family Aromobatidae; genus Allobates; species Allobates femoralis. The sequence continues at coordinate 629,807,731 of JARQOC010000002.1, read as the reverse complement.
CCCCTGCAGGCTTGAGGGGCCCCCTAGCGGTCGGGGCCCTGGTGCAGCTGAACCAGCTGCACCACGGTAGGTCCGCCCCTGTTGTTTACTTATTAGAGGGAATTAACTAATTTTCCCACAAAGGGAAAAAACAAGAGGATTCCTAAAGTAGAAAACTCTCCGATAGGGTCAGACGAGTGTATTTTTTCTTTTCAAAGAACATTCTATCAGTTCTGTTCATCCACTCTGATCCGAGTTTGATCTGTATGATTGATCATAGTGCGATTTTCTTGGAGTTGACAAGATAGAGTCTTTTTTTATCTTCTCCATTGGACCACGCTTGGATGTAATCTGAGTGCAGTCCAATTTTTGGGATGAACCTATTGATTTCCATGCTTGAGATGATCCAATAGGTGATTTTTTTCCACAGACTCAGTCTGAGGAATCAATAGGACGCACATAGAATAACATTTGTCAAGTGCACTCCGACGTTTCATTGAGTCGCACTCGGACTGAATATACAGTTGGGTGAGCGAAGCCTTAATGGGTAAATTTTAGTCATCCATTCCCAGGAATACGAGTTAAGGGTTACATATGCAACGTTCAGGATCTGCAGGGAAAGTTTTGTTCTTCCATTGTCTAGATCAGTATAAATTCTGCGTGATGGGAACATGATTTCATTCTGCTCTGCAAAAGTGGAAGAGTCAGGAGGTCAAAGGAATCGCTTGGGAGTATTAGGAACTTGCCAAATTTCATCTTGGCCCTCTGGAGTGTGGATGGAAATTATTTGGCTCACAAGTTATCTGGCTTAAAGTTAAAATTCCTCCAGTTGCCATACTCGTTACAAGGCTAAGCATTTGTTATATGCCCGAGGCTTCTTTCAGAAGGCTTTAGCTTTATCAGATTCCAGTAGACACAAAAGATCTGCAATATCACAATGGTGAATATGAATAAACATAGGAGGTGAAGAACGGGAGACCCCGATATTATAAAGGAAAAGCTATGAATAGTGCTCCAGGGCTCCACTCTACTTTGGTGTTTCTGATTTTTTATTCATGTGTAGTTTTCTACGTATTGCTGGGAACCAGATACGCTGCAAGTTTTCTGTCTAGATTTTCATCCATATGGTGTCAAAAAATCTGGACAGAAATTGTCAATTTAAGTTGTAGAAAGCTTGCGGATCGGCGGCAGAACTTTCACTTTAGTTCAATGGGGAAGTCAAAAACTGCAAACTCTTTCAAATAGGACTTTGAAAGGGTTAAATGGAACCAGACTGTGGAAACCGACTTTAAAAGCTGGGTAGGGCCCAAGCCACATGGAAGACTAGGCAGTCAAGTGGACCCTGGTGGCTTCTCCTCACCCACTGCCAATAGCTGACATGTCTCTCCCTATAGACACACTCAGGGAGAAACCTGTCACTTCATGGCAATGGGTGGGGAGAGGTCACAGAGGACCCACCTGTCCGAACAGTGTCCCATACGTCATTATTCCTAAGCCAGCTTTTAAAGAATAGTTTTCTCAGAAAACCTGCAGCGTTTCATGGTCAAACATACATGGCTGAAATTATACATCCAGTGTCTGATACATCCTGCCCCGAACACAACTTGAAGCTCTACCTGTGTTTTACGATAGTTATTTCATAGTCAGTTGTGGTAAGGTACACTCCCTGACAGAAGTTATGTCGCTTATCCATGTTATGTAAATAAAAGCTTATAACCTGACGTTAAATTTATCCATTGGTTTTTATAAATTACTCTTTTGAAAGCTGAAACCCTCCGAAATATGGTTTAGGTTAAGAAAATAAATTGGCATCAATGCTGAAATATTGATCATTTAATGAGCACAGAATGGTCAGATTTTGGCAAGACAAAAGTTTTGTCGCTTGGTCATATAATGCACCCAATCCTAGTTTACATCCTCACCTGTGCTCAGTAAATGATCGGTTAATTAGTGGGTGTGTATAAAAAGAAACTCAGCACCCCAGACTTTCACTTGAACTGCAACTTGAGCTCTGACAACATGCCAAAAATCCACTCTGCCACCAAAGCCTTGATTATCAAGAGGCTGAAGACCAGATCCACTGCAGAGGTGGCTGGCACCTTTAATGTGTCTCAGCGTCAAGTACAAAGAATTAAAAAAAAGATTTGAAGAGACTGGAGATGTTTTTGACAAGCCCAGGTCCGGCAGACCCCGCAAGACAACTGCTCGGGAGGAATGTTTGTTGGTTAGAAAATCCAAAGCAAGCCCCTCTTGCACTTAAGCAGAGCTCCAACAGGCCTGGTCACCTGAACAGTTTGTAGGATTCTGTCTCGAAATGGCCTCCATGGTAGAATTAGTGCCCTGAAGCCAGCACTAAACAAAAGGCAAATAAAAAACCGTGTGGCATTTGCCAAGTCCCACAGCCTGCTAAACAGATGGACGCTGGAAAAGAAGGTGGATTTCTCTGATGAATCTTCAGAAGAATTACACCACAGCTGCCGCAAATACTGCAGGAGACCTACTGGAGCCCGTATGAATCCAAAATACACCCAGAAAACAGTTAAATTTGGTGGTGGAAAGATAATGGTCTGGGGTTACATTCAGTATAGGGGTGTGCAAAACATTTGCAAGGTGGAAAGCAATATCAATAGCCTAAAATATCAAGACATTAGCTACCTCTTACATTCCAAATCATAAAAGGGGTCAAATTCTGCAGCAGGATGGTGCTCCATCTCATACATTCATCTCTACAACAAAGTTCCTCCAGGCAAAAAAGATCAAGGTGCTCAAGGACTGGCCAGCCCAGTCACCAGACAGGAACATTATTGAGCATGTTTGGGGTAGGATGAAAGAGGAAGCTTGGAAGACAAAACCAAAGAATCTAGATGAACTCTGGGAGGCATGTAAGACTGCATTCTTTGCTTTTCCTGATGACTTCATTAATAAATTGTATGAATCATTGTTGAACCGCATGGATGCCGTCCTTCAAGCGCATGGAAGTCACACAAAATATTAAATATGACTAATAGAACCACAACTTCATTCACCAATGTTATGCAACATATATTTGTATTTTAAGTTACTTATTTGTTTGAAAATCACATTACTTTCTGTGGGTGACAAAACTTTTGTTTTGCCAAAATCTGACCATTCTGTGTTCATTAAATGATCAATATTTCAGCATTGATGCCAATTTATTTTCTTAACCTAAACCACATTTGGGAGGGTTTCAGCTTTCAAAAGAGTAATTTACAAAACCAATGGATAAATTTAACGTCAGGTTATAAGCTTTTATTTACATAACATGGATAAGCGACATAACTTTTGTCAGGGACTGTATACACATTGATGATTATAAAACTCGTGAAGAAAGGTACTGGATTGATTTATTTAACACTGAAATTGACCTTAGGGAAGTCTAAAAACCTCACTTTTTTGTTTAAAATATTTCTATATTTTGCAGCTGCCTACGTGTAGATTTGCAGGTATGAACTGACGAATATTCTACACTAGTAAAAAGGCCCGATGCAATTGCATCGGGAGCGCGGTTAAATGAGTTGTGTGTATACAGGCGGGTCAGTGGGTAGCAGAGTATAGAGGCGGCTCTGTGGGTAGCAGAGTATAGAGGCGGCTCTGTGGGTAGCAGAGTATACAGGGGGCTGTGTGGGGAGCAGAGTATACAGGCGGCTGTGCGGGGAGCAGAGTATACAGGGTGCAGTGCGGGGAGCAGAGTATACAGGGTGCAGTGCGGGGAACAGAGTATACAGGGGGCTGTGCGGGGAGCAGAGTATACAGGGGGCTGTGCGGGGAGCAGAGTATACAGGGGGCTGTGCGGGGAACAGAGTATAGAGGGGGCTATATGGGGAGCAGAGTATAGAGGGGGCTGTGCGGGGAGCAGAGTATAGAGGCGGCTTTGTGGGTAGCAGAGTATAGAGGCGGCTCTGTGGGTAGCAGAGTATAGAGGCGGCTCTGTCAGGAGCAGAGTATACAGGGGGCTGTGCGGGGAGCAGAGTATACAGGCGGCTGTGCGGGGAGCAGAGTATAGAGGGGGCTGTGCGGGGAGCAGAGTATACAGGCGGCTGTGCGGGGAGCAGAGTATACAGGCGGCTGTGCGGGGAGCAGAGTATAGGCGGCTGTGCGGGGAGCAGAGTATACAGGGGGCTGTGCGGGGAGCAGAGTATACAGGGGGCTGTGCGGGGAGAAGAGTATACAGGGGGCTGTGCGGGGAACAGAGTATACAGGGGGCTGTACGGGGAGCAGAGTATAGGGGGGGCTGTGCGGGGAGCAGAGTATACTGGGGGCTGTGCGGGGAGCAGAGTATACAGGCGGCTGTGCGGGGAGCAGAGTATAGAGGCGGCTGTGCGGGGAGCAGAGTATACAGGGGGCTGTGCGGGGAGCAGAGTATAAAGGCGCGTGTGCGGGGAGCAGAGTATAGAGGCGGGTGTGTATACAGGTGGCTGTGCGGTGGCTGGTGCTGCTGGGGAGTGAGGGCTGACACTGTCCAATGGACGGTGCGGCCCTGGCGGCTGGGGCGCGGGAACATGGGGCGGGGGAGCAGCAGGAGCGGGGGGGCATTAGTGGGGGTAGGTGGTGTGCGGCGACAGGGGTTTTGCGCTTCCGGCCAGTGTGGGCGGGTGGCGATGGCGCACATGCTGGCTGCGCGTGATGTTGGCACAGTGGGCGGAAGGGCAAGATTATGTATATAGAAGAGAGAAAATAGGGCCGATGCTATGGCATCGGGAGGGCGTCACTGGAACGCTGTGGTGTTAGAGGGCCTCCTTTGCTGTCTTTACCTCTCTGCTGCGCCTTGTGTCTCTGGCACCTCTTCTCTGTGTCTTTGGGCTGTCTTGTTTGTGTCTGCTGGCCTATTTGTGTGATTTGTCTTCCGTGTCTGTTGTCTGTCTGGGCGTCCTTGTGTGTTTGTGGACCCCTCTATGTGTCTGTGGGGCACTTGGCTCTCTGCTCCCTCTCTTTCATCTTTCTGCACCCCCCTTTCATCTCTCTGCCCTCCTTGAGTGGTTCTGGTTTCCCCTTATGTGTCCCTGACCCCCCCCATGTGTGTCTATGTTACCCCCTTTATCTTTCTGGGCTCCTTGAGTGATTGTGATGCCCTGTTATGTGTCAGTGGCTACCTTTAGTCATTGTGGTCACCCCCTTGTCTCTGTGCCTCCCCCCTTCTGAGTTTGTGGAGGGCTTTATGTTTGTCTGCTGTACTTACTTGTTTGAGCACCTCTGTAGTCTGTGTGGAGTTTTAGTGGTCCCCTCTTATGTGTCTGTTTTTCTTCTTTAGTGTTTCAGCTTCCCCCTTCTGGCTGTCAGCCTCCTCTTCTCTGTTTTGCAGCTGTGCCAGCTCCATGTCATAGCTGGGAAGCAGCACAGAGTGGAGGAGGCGGAGCTAGGGTGATGCACGGTCATGTGAATGATCACATGACTGTGACATCAGCAAAGGTCCTATTCTAAAGAGGTAAGTTGTCGGGGGTCTGCGGGTGGCGAAGGGGGGCGCGGGAGTCTACTGTGGGGAGGAAGCGGGCACTGGAGGGGGGTGGTGCGAGGGTTTACTGCGGGGGTATGTGGGGGTCTATTGCAGGGGCGTGCGGGTGGTGTAGGGGAGGTGCAGGGGTGTGCGTGGACGGGAGGCTGGGTGTGTTAATATGGCGGTGCTTCCGGGGAAGCATTGCTCCATAGCGGCACAGTGGCCGGAAGCGCAAAACTGGTGATTATGTATAGAGATGTAAGCATTACAAACTCAGAAACAAATATTGGAGGGTTAAGAAGACAAGGTCAGAGAACTCCAAAATTAAACCATTAAAGGGAATCTGTCAGCAAGCAATGTAAGCTGAGGACCACATGATGAAAGAGCAACTGTGCTTCTCTTATCAGGATCTGAGCTATTGTTTACTTAACCCCTTCACCACCCGGCGATTTTTCATTTTTGTTCCCCCGCTTCCAAGAACCATAACTTTTTTATTTTTCCATCAATACAGACATATGACGGCTTGTATTTTGCAGAACAAGTTGTACTTTTAGATGCAATCATTTTATCACATAGTGTACAGGAAAATGGGAAAAAAATTTCAAGTGTGGTGAAATTGCAAAAAAAGTGCAATTACACATTTGTTTTTTGGCTTTTTTATTTGCATGATCGCTATATGGTAAAACTTACATGATGATGTGATGCTTCGAGTCGGTACGAGTTCATAGATACCAAACATGTATACTTTTACTGTTATCTAAGTGGTGAAAAAAAATGCAGAAGTTTGAAAAAAAAAAAGAATTGCACTTTTTGCACCATGTTCTGCGACCCGTAGCATTCTCATTTTTTAGGACCTGGGGCTGTCTGATGGCTTATCCTTTGCAGCTTGAGCTGACGTTTCTAATTATACCAATTTTGGGAGGATGCGCTGTTATGATCGCCCGTTATTGCATTTTATAGCAATATTGCGGTGACCAAAAAAAACTTAATTTTGTCGTTTGGACCTTTTTTCTGTTACGCAGTTTACGGCTCTCATTAATTGATTTTAGAATTTGATAGATCGGGCATTTCTGAACGCGCCGATACCAAATATGTGTATTTGTTTTTTTAATACTTTTATTTGGAATGGGGGAAAAGGAGGGCGATTTGAACTTTTGTGGGTTTTTTTTCATGTTTTAAAAAACTTTATTTTCCATTCATTCTTTGTTTTACACTGTCCCATAGGGCGCCTCACTGCTGCAGCATCCGATCACTTGTGCCATGTCCCGATGAGCTGCAGCACATCGGGACATGGCACTTGCTTTCACTTTCAGTGGTTGGTAGCACCCGCCAACCACTGGCAGGTAGCGGTTCCTGGTAGCCCCGGGTCCTGATGTGAACCTGGAAGCTATGACGTGAGCACCGGAGATCCCGCAATCTTATCGCGGGATCTCCGATGCAGGCAGGGAACGGTGCGATACCCACCATGGCGGTTTTGGATCCCGCTCTCAGTGAATGACAGCAGGATTCACAGGGTTAACAGCACCGACCGGATCCAGGATTCGATTGTTGCTTGAAGCCTGACATCTAAGCTGATGAGATCAGCTGAGATGTCAGGTGTTTGATGTTAGCGCCACACTGGAGCTCATATCAAACACTGGGACCTGACCCATGATGTCCTATGACGTCAAAGGTCGGGAAGAAGTTAAATCAATGGGTTTATTACCCTGTCATTAACATTGCAGGTCTAGAAAGTTATGCTGCGCAAGGCAGTCCGACACTCCTCATGCTGTGACTGACACCTCACAGCGAATACACAATCTCTATTGAGAGACGGGTGTGGGTGGGGGTAGCAATTTTAGCTCTACTAATGCCTAAATAAAATTCTTTGAGAGTGGCTTTAGACAATAATCTATGTAATACCTTGTTGGATTCAGGTTTCTTTGCCTACATTATTTGCGGTCAGATGAGGTAGCAAGAATATGCTGACAAATTCCCTTTAAATATGATTTGTTTTTTTAACACATCGCACCCAGGCACAGATAACACGAAAACTAGGGTGAGATTTTCTTTGGAAGCCAAGCATGTTTGAATTTGGTCAAATTAGTGACCACACTCACTTATCATTCGTGATGTGGACAGACAATCCATGGCCACCATCCATGGTGCATCATTATGCTGTGTTATGATACAGGTGGAACAAACTGGAATGTTGATGGCCGAAAAGGCACAAACAGGGAACAGCAGGGTGTTGTAGAAGTCTTTGCATTAGGAATGGACATTGAGGAAACAATCCAGATAAGGGTGGGAAAATCTGGGCAAGACAGTTCTGAGACTGGAACTAGGCTAACTGCTAGACACAATACTCAAAAAAGGAGTAAAGGTTCCATGTGGTTAAGAAGGGCCAAACAGAAAACAAGATGGCTTTGACAGGTTCAGCAGCAGCCATCTTACTATAAGGGCCATTTGCTAAGACACAATTACAGCTTCCAGTGGTAAGGAGTGGAATCACAGCACAATTAGTAAAATGATTAATAGCAGCCACTAGTGGTCAATCCAGAGAAAGGCAACAAAATCCATGCTTCTGTTTCCAACACGGATATGTAAATTCTGCCTAATGGTATGAAAGACAATTTGCATCAGAATTAAGATATATTCTCACAGTTTTTGCAGTTCAGGTATAACTGAATGGCCAACAGCTGTCTGTCTCATACTTTCCATTTTAGACATAAATGATTGAGTTGGCTGAGCGTTCATGTGCTTCTAATGGGATAGGAGAACAACAGGATTTGGCATTAGATTTCTATCTGCCTAAGCCTTCATGCCCATCTATAGGAAGAGTCAGGAGGCCCTAATACATAAAAGACAGTCAATGAGTCCTCCAAAAAATATTGTGTTTGATGTCTGACTGCTTAGCCAACTTTAGTATAACATATATGGAGGGGTTTACACTTTTATGGAGTGAATGCATGCCAAAAAAGAGTGTTTTGGGCATATATCCATCATGTGGTATACATTTATTTTACAACCAAAATCAATAGCAGAAATATATAACTTTACAATGTACTGTATAGCATATTGTGCAGGATTTTGTTACATATAACCTAGCTAAACATCTTGGAATTTCTCCAATGTGTATGCCATATAACACTGTATGTTAACAGAGCGTTACAAGTGTTATTATTATGCCTTCACAAAAAAGTCTTGTATTTTGCATGCAGAAAGCCATCTTACCTGGAGGGGGTTCTTAGTACTGATAGCTAGGACATGATATTTGAAATAACACAGCTCACAGCTCCAGGATCCCCGCTCACTAATCCATCGTATTAGGCAAGGCTGATGTGTGCAGCGCACAGACCCGTCACAGCGGCATGGGCTCAGCAACTCTCCCTGAAAATCAGAATAGGTAAACGTTTTAATAAGGCCCATACTGAACATGTCATAAGACGCAATGTAGTATTTAGGGATCATTCAAACATGGTGCTGTTCACATGTCCACATGTTTTTGCAGACTATGTGTTTCCCGAAGAAATACAAAGGAGACATGTCCATTTTTGATCCCAATCATACAAGTCTATTGTAATAAAAATCAGTTGTCATCATATAGTTTATGGGCCTATGCACTAATAGGCAGGTAGTTGACACCTAGATGCCTGTTGTGCTCGGTGACCATTCTTCGCCGACACGGAGTGATCCTAAGATTCGCTCCTGCCGGCGATTCTGCAGCTTCCGCTGACGTCACGTCAAGAGAGAGGCAGCATCTCTGCTCTGCTCATGGGCGTCACGCTGAATGACAGCCAGTCTTCTCAATTGGGTAGAGAGGAGCAAGCTGTCGATCAGCATGATGTTGGCTGTCTCACCCCTCCTACAGGGCAAAGCGGAAAAGAAGCCACCACTCTGTTGACGAAGCCATTGGATCTCCAGCCGGAGGGCCTGTGCCGGCGGTGAACGCTGCTGGGCACAACAGGCAGGTAGTTGGCAACAAGATGCTATGGCACATTTAAAAAATCCAATTTAAAAACGTTTTTATAGAGAAACTTTGCAAGTTTTTTTTTTCCATACATGAAAAATAACGAATGCCAAATACTGACACACTGCGTAAATTCAGATCAAAAACAATCTGTCATTTTACGTAAGAGAAAAATCATGGATGTCTGAACATGGCTTTAAAGAGAACCTGTCACCAACCACACATGGTGATCTAATTACAGCACTGAATGCAGCATGTCTGCTGCATCCAGGCAAGGGGTCCCCCAGCCCTTGAGCCCCCTGTACCCCGAGATAATACACTTTGAAAACTTGCATTGTGGAGCCAAATAGGAGGTGACTTGTGGCTGGAGCCAAAGGGCAGTTTCACACCCCCTGCATGTTTAATCTGCCCACCGCCACTTCCCTGATGCCAATCATTGTCTCCCTCGCTTACAGTATAACACAGAGCTTATTTCAGTGATGGCTGCTTTGCCCCGCCCCCTGCGGTGATGTCACCGCCTTTCCCCGCCCTGCTGCATGTTTAACATAGAGCAGGGCAGGGAAAGGCGGTATTGTTAGCGCAGGAGGCCAGCCGCCCCGCCTCCTGCTGTGAGATCACGCTTATACCCGCCCTGCTCCATGTTAACCATGGAGCAGGGCGAGTATAAGCGGTGACATCACCGCAGGGGGCGGGGCAAAGCGGCCATCACTGAAATAAGCTCTGTGTTATGCTACAGATGAGGGAGACAATGATTGGCATCAGGGAGGTTGCGGTGGGCAGATTAAACATACAGGGGGTGTGAAACTACCCTTTGGCTCCAGCCACAAGACACCTCCTATTTGGCTCCTCAATGTAAGTTTTCTAAGTGTATTATCTCAGGGTACAGGGGGGCTCAAGGGCTGGGGGACTCTTTGCCTGGATGCAGCAGATATGCTGCATTCAGTGCTGTAATTAGATCACCATGTGTGGTTGGTGACAGGTCCTCTTTAATTCCAGTAAATAAATGTTGCATATTCATCAAGCAGCCTTTCAACGTGTGAACAGTTATTTCTTAATCTGTATAAGATGGGTGCAGCCACTCAATGAAATAATATGAGACTGTCAAATATGGATGCCAATAGGAAATGTCATTCACAGCGGTACCTTGCTGTCTTCACACATTCGATGCCATTCATCTTTAGCCATTTCTTCTATGCTATGGCAAGACTATTTCTGTAACTTCAAAGGCATCCACTAGCCCCCAGGTCACCAACAATCTAGAGGATTTTTTACAGCTTTATATTCCCTTCATCCATAGCAGGTATGCTCGAGGGGGAAATAAAGCCAAGACTCCATTGTTATCTCTGTGGTGACCTGTGGTTAGTTGATGTCTGTACAACATATGTAAAAAAAAAGTGCAGTAAAAGAATTCAAAGGTAAAGCGATTTTTAAGCATTCACTTGCATGATGACAAATTCTAATAGTGCACAATAACCTCACGTAGGGTCCTCACCTATATCTTCCTTCAGCAATGACAAGTCAGATAACAAGCTGCTAACAAGGTGCTGCAGTAATTGATTTGCTACAGCTCAATGGCAAACACAGATCATATCCAAATGTGTGGAAGGTACAAACAGATCCTACAGGCTTATGTTTTGGTTGTTAGTTACCTACTGTGCTGTGCTCACATAACTTAAAGCGTAACTGCCGGTTACATTTTTATTTAATAATAATGCAATGCAAGTTATTTTAATAGACTTTCAAATATACTTTATCAGAAAATTCTGGTTGAAAACCATTCATAAACCTTCCACAGTCTGTCCCCACTACACTATGTGTGAAGCAGACATATGTTCATTATCAGTCAGCTCCATCTTCACATTGAATACAGGCATGTAGCCATATAAAGGAAAAGGGACAGGGCCTACACTGCTGACTACAGCTGGTGTGGAAACAATGTATCAGATTACAGCACTGTTGTTGAGCAAAGTCAGAATGTCAGGATCAGTGTAAACTCCTCTTTCCTTGGCACAAGCGTCTCTGATCTGTCATCTGGCTCCTTCTCTGCTCAGTCACGATCTGTTCACCCATTGTTTGCTGGGTCCCCACACAGCTCCCTATAACCCTGCTCTCAGAAGGTGTGGAAATACACACACAGTGCAGGCAGACGCTGGTCACGCCCACAGCCATAAAATACAGTTTTTAAAAGACCATAGAAAAATGTGAGAAAATAAGTTATAGGGCACAAAAAACATTATCTTAGCTGCTATGTGACCCATCATTAACAACCAGTGCAGTATTGTGTTTGTTTTCCAATGAAATGACATTTACACTTAATTGGAAAAAGCTGCAATGTCATAGTTAGAGAACAGCAAACTTTTCAAGACTCATTTTGGGTCACGGAACTTCCTAGTTGACCAAGCCTGTTTAGGTTCGAATGCTCTATGTTTCCAAACCACTGGAGCAAGCATCGCTGTGGTCGGGTACACCTGGTGCTTGGCCAGTAACAGCCGCGCGTGCAGTGTTTGATCATCTCACACTGGGCTTAAAAGCAGTT